>JAHWFO010088232.1:0-25698 GCA_023313115.1 Rhysida immarginata | reverse complement strand
GAAATGAATAATAAATAAATGTAATCACCAAAAAGGAACACCAGGGAGCCAAAAATGCAATAACTTGTGACAGAACCCGCCCTCCTCTATGATCCAAGGTCCAGGTCAGTTGCCAAAAGAATCACGATGAGACCATCAGGGGTTTGAGGCACTGCAGAGAGGGCACTTGCTTTGGGTTGAACTGTAAACTTAATAAAATAAAAGAAATCATCAACACGAGCTCACAGATAATGTCCTTCATAAACCTCCACTATCTTATACTTTCACACACACACACACACACACAGAATGTAGTGGCTACAATATCAATAGACGGGCCACTCAATTAACTAAGTGAAGACTATTAGTCTTTAGCCACAGGCAATGTCAGGGCATGAGCTAAGTGCAATTTCATAATAGAACTATACGCTTGCAAAACCTATATCATAAAGGAAGTGCAGCCCATTTCTATGCAAGTGAATCGTTTGCAAGATAGGAGTACTGCCTGTACTCATAATAAGATTCTGGGCTGTCAAATATTCCACGCTAACGGATATACACACGCGCCATGTGAGCTCTTTAATTGGGACAGGTGGGGAACATGGGATACCCTGTTCCCGTTTCTTAGGTGAGGCACACTGCACGTGCAGGTCCTGTGCTTAATCAAAAACCTTGCCCTCGGCGCTCAATTGTTTGGTGCATTCCTCTGCTCTTACAGAGCCGCATGCTTTTTTCTTTTACTACTTATACCTAATATATCAATACTGATGAAACAATAGTTTTTTAATAGAGAAATCACTGCAAAGGCAACGCTCATTGAGATTCATTGTTCGTTAACAGAGCTCGGGAACGCTAATACGAACTGTTCCTAACACAATTTCGAATACGGGACTCTTTTGAGAATATGACTGGGCACAAACCACTAATAACGTCACACTTTAAAACACTAGTTGGTATGTAGCCATCACGATGCAGAGTTTCTGTCGTTGTGATTAACCTTTTCTCGACTAGCATAAATTTGAAGGATACCTCTCTAGACCAGATTTTTTGTACTATCTGACAAACTGGTGATGAACACAGTTCATTTTATACAATTTTTTACAATTTTATAGAAATTCATGTACAATTTCACGTACAATTTTGAAAGAAAATTGATGTTCCCTGTGTTGGAGTTTACAAGTCACTTAACGTAGTAAATTTTTGAAAAAGCGAGCATGCAATTTGGAACAGAAAGAATAAAATTAATTACGAACATTCATTCAAAACCAACCATTTTAATCATTTTTTTCATAAGGTTACCCTTTCAAATAAACAAATCTATTTCCGATATTCATGAAATTTTTCATAGCGTTCGACCCGACATAAACCAGTCATATCTGCACAGCCCATGCATACTGTTCTTGTGTCCTTTTTTTTTTCTTCTCGGAGTAACACACATGACATCTCTTTATAGGTTTTTGTAATGTCACACACACGCACCGCAGAAGTCTACAGGATAAATGCACGACGTTTAAGCGACATAATTGACAAACATCTAAGTCGAAGTTCGCAGTAGCCCATCCTGGCCTGCTTCCTCCAGACAGCAGGTAGGCTCGAACACTCTTTCTTCCACTACGGTGGCAATGTATAGAACCCAACAGTGAGACGCCTACATCAAATCCCACTTTCTTTCCCTCCTCATACAAATCAAACGTCCCTATATACACTTCCTTCTTTTCGTGCTTGCGAATATTCTTTTTCTTCCCGATCGATAGGTACCTGACAAGCTTATCATACTCTCCTGCCTACTTTCCTGATCAAGGTTTCTCCTCGCCCCTTTAGTCACCTTCCTGCTATTCGTTTTTCTTTCAACTTACACCAAGCTAGGCTTTCTTTCACTAACTAACAAGCTAGGTTTTCTTTCACTAATTACCAAGCTAGGCTTTATTTCACTAACTACCAAGCTAGGCATGTCTTCCCCGATAATAGCCGCCAGTTCCTCCTGTATATCCTCTGGGACCTGTCATCTCCAAAGCAACTTCGACCACCTGGACCATATCACCACCTGTATCTCCCTCCATCACTGCCTCCGTGACCTGTTTTTCTCCAGGCCACACGATTTCCGATACCATCCCTGGTGTAACTTCCTCCATTCCATCCATATACTGTCCATTTACCTTACTCGGACATGCATCTGGGCTCTGGATGTACGACTCCCGCACCAAACTGGTGCTCTAAGCGGGGAACATGCCATCTGGCATTACCTGGCCTGCGAACGTAGCACTCTCAGTCTGGGAGATGTGCCAATTGCCACTGTGCGCACTTAACCGCTCTGTGAGTATTTCATCCACAATTGGCCATCATAAAACTAATGCTCATCCCCATATTTACCACTGTGAACCTGAACA
The DNA here is from genome assembly GCA_023313115.1 of Rhysida immarginata. NCBI lineage: Eukaryota > Metazoa > Arthropoda > Chilopoda > Scolopendromorpha > Scolopendridae > Rhysida > Rhysida immarginata. The sequence goes on along the minus strand of JAHWFO010088232.1, from coordinate 23,332 downwards.
TAACTACAACCATCCTATGCACGTACCATGAATGGCCCTTGCCACCTAACTCCTCACCACTGCTCCATTTCTGTCCCCACTACCTGGCTTCCGGACCATAATAACCTTTTGTTCAAAATAACAGGGCCCTACTCTTTACTGACTGGCAGACTGACTCTCCCAATGCTTCACATGGTATATTTCCATCATCCGCTGCATACGGTGTGGCCCACTTGTACATGCTCTAGTCTTGTGGCCAACTACACTAGCAATACCCCCTGACACATCCATCAATGGAAAGTAATTCATATGTCACATCCATCCTCAGGATGCCATCGTATAGGAGATCAGCAAAAGAGTATATTATGGAAGTCCTTAAGTGTATATGATGAACCTGGAGGCTCACGTCTAACGTTACTCTCTGCCAGATGGTGATGCAGCTTTTGCCCTCCCTGTAGCGCATTATTAGCCTGTTAAGTGTTAAGATGAAACACTTTTTAATTGCTATCTTTTTGCAAATAGATTTGTTTGTTATTTGTGATATTTGCTATTTCTGGAGACAGATTGCTGCATCAACCATTGACACTGGTTGTCCCTGGAGTTCCACCTTAGTGGCAATGCATCATCGGTTGTTCCTTCCTCACAATGCATCACCAAGGGGTCACACGCTCAAGCATTCATATTCTTGCTGCGGGCCCTCACACCTTGGTGGGGGCAATTGCGGGCAGAGTTGCCTGCAGTGTAAGCAGCTGGACCCGGAATTTCTGGTCATTTCGACCATTGGCCCCTATCCCTACTTTATCTTGATCGGCCTTCGTTGCAGCCATTGCCTATACTATTTTGGCTACCATTTCCTCTTACTGTTTCTTGATAACATCGCTGCATTGGCAGCCCGATGCTTATCTTTTATGATCTCTGGAGCCCTGGCCATGCCGGGTTCTCTTTTCTACTTTACCTCGGTTCCCAGGTTCCTCACCCCCATAGGCACCACCACCTGATTCGTCGATGTTCAATGATCCCCTTCCCCTTCGCTCAATATCTTTGGCCTGCTAGGCAGTGGTCACTGCCTCCTTGAACGAGGGAGGTTTGGTGACTAGTGTAGCGTACCTCTACACCCCTTACGGTAATAGATTTTTTTTTGTCTAGTACGTTTATGATACTCTTTTTCTGCTTCCAATATCTCTTTTCGCGGACTCTTCCAACGTCGTGTTTCTATCTCTTCATGACTTATCGATGTTCCTGGTGTCGGTCACTTGTATTTACCCTTTGATTATTGCAGCTCCCATGTATAACGGTGTGGGTACTATTGATCATACGCTTTACTATTTTCTTTTTAAACGGAGGTTACTGTGGTCCCCCTCCGCATTTTTTGTTAAAAGGGATTACTCGACGCGTTCGTTTAGCGTCAGTTTGTAGGTTAATGATATTTTCGCCTGGAAAGTTAAAATTTTCAATTTTTCTTCACGTCAATTATCCTTTTTTCTTTCATGGGATTTATTTATATTTACCATTAAAAGGCGAGATTTCTCTTGTCCTATGACTTCGAATAGGATGTCATTCATCTCAGGTTATTATCCCCATAGAAAATTCCCATTGATCGCTTGAGGTTTTTTTGATTATAATTATTTTTCCGACAAGGCGTTTAGTTAAGCGTTTTGAGTTCATAAGTATACCTAAATCCGTTTATTAGAATTGATCAAGCTCAATGTCTTCTCTCTTCGTCTTTTAATAATTACGCGTTTCTTAAAAATAATGTCTCCCCGTATGAAACTTTTAATTTGAAGAACCTATTTCTTTTGCAGTACAGTTTTGTCATGTTTTAACTTTATGGAAGATTTAATTTCTAAGAGAAGATTTAATTTTTTTTATGGTGAGAAATACGATTTTCGTTAACTATCTTTCCTTTCTGGGAGGTTCATCGTCATCTCTATTGTTAAAAGTTTCGCGTTTCTCTTTGTTTCCATTGTTCAGTCGACATTGTATTAAACAGTTCGTTTTCTTGGAGCAAATGTATCTTTTCCTTTCCAAGAACTCAGAAGTTTTGTCACGCGGGTTTTGGTATTTAAATTTTTTTTGGGTTCTAGTAGGTTTCCTGTTAATTTAAAAATGTATGTTTAGTCAGTTTCAGCTCGATCTCCGAAGAAGCATCATCAGCCCTTCTCCCATCTCTTGGATATCGAGATGGATATGCAGTTAAGAGATTTTAGTAACTTTTGTTGTGGAATCTTTGGTTAAGATTTCGACAGGCCACATCTGAGGAGTCTACGAGATTTGATTATGTGTAGTTTTCCAATATGGTGTTGACAGTCTTTTGTTTACCGTTTATTTTCATGCTGATGTAGTGTTTGGCTGATCATCGGTTATTCTTCAGTCCGCCTAATGGTTTTAGTTTAATGGACCTAGGCATATTTCGTCCCGTCCAAGATATGATGTATACTTCAAGGATCCTGGGCTGACCCTTTCTTACGGCTGATTCCTGATTGATACTTTTGTTCATCGTTGGACTTAGAATTGTACAGAAATCTTCGTCATGCAACGAATAAGTGCTCAACGGGAAACAAGCCATTTTGATGAATTTCTTTCGTCTATGTCAAGATTTTATAGTTGTTTTTAGAAAATCGCCCTTTTTTGACTTTATTTGAATTCTTAACTTTTCAATAATTTACACCCCTTATGGATTTTTAAGTTCATTTAATTGAGAATTTATTATTTTTTTGTGATGCAATATTAATCTTAGTTTTCGTTTTCAGGACCTCAGCCATGTTGGTCTCGTCTTGCCCGACCTTTACCTCTCATTTTGTGTGACTGCCCTTTGGTCCGTCCTGCCCTTCCCTTATGTATTAATCCTCTTGGTGTTTTCTCCGTCATGTTTAGTCTAGCATATTTCGTTACTCGTCCTTCTGATTCCTTGTGGAGGAGGTCCATGGTTTGATGATTATTATTTTTAATCTCTACCTTCTAAATTTTGTTTTGAAGATGTTCTTATTTGAATTTTATATAATGTTTACTTATTTTTTTGTATCACTTAAGAATTTATGAAAATTTAATTTTTTTTTATTTCCAATTTATGCTTTCTATCATTTTTGCTGTCAGTTTCTCTTTATATTTGCAGTGCAAGCAACGTTTCACAGTCATCTAGTAGTTTGATCTTCAATTTTATCCCGAGACTTTCTTTTCGCATTCCGTGGTATCAACAAGTTCCTTTTGGTTGCGAATTTTTCCTGTACCTGAAGTGCTTTCGATGAACCTCTACCTTTCTGTCTTCATTCCAGTCTTACTGTTGGACTGTTTCTCTCGTTTGCTTGGAATCTGCTATCAACAGCATCTATCTCACCTCTGTCAGCAATAAAGAAAATATTTATTTGTACTCCTTTTGTTTTTCTTTGATGTAAGGGTGTCTTGGGGTTGTGAGTTATTCGCGTAAGTTATTTGGGATTAACGTAACTTCTAGTACTTGTTTTATCCTTTTTTTTTGCGAGGAAACGCGGTCCTTCTGACAATTTATTTATTTATGTTAATTGGGGGTTAATGCAAATTCTTCTATTTTAACTTTCCTTTTTCTCTTTAATTACCTGCTGGGCTAATTCTAGTCAATATTTTACCATTAATCTGGGTTTTGCAGTTTATTGCTCCATTTTTGTTTTCTTAAGGGAAAGTTGGTCTTTTTTTGTTCTCTCTGGAGGTTAGCGTGTAAGTAAACAAGACCTGTGTTTACTAGCACGTTACACTAGCAGGATGTGATAATGTGTATTCAGGCAGCTGCTACTGAATCGCTCAAATAGCATGGCATCATGGCCAGACTCAAACGCGGGATAGAGGCTCACAAATTGTTCTGTCACTATATCAAGCCAGTCTGCATATGTGGATATGGACTCGGTGGAACGCTGGACAGTATCAAATAGGTCCCTGGCCATATCCCATGTGACTAGACCGCAACCAAGACCTGTTCCATACGAGCGTGCATATGCGCATAATTGCTGAATTCAAATAGTTTGTGTTCAGCTGCTCATCTGGAAATAATGCCTTGAGCGGATCAGTAACACCTTCACTTTCAGCATCCAGTGCGTGATCTCACCCATATCCTTGAAGGAAACAAGGATTGGTCAGCCACCCATTCCTGCATTCCCTGCCAGCTCTGGGGGTGTGGCTACTCAAGCAACAGCACCACCATAACCTGCTCCCACACAATCTTTTTTGCTAGGCATGCCTGTATGCCAAAAGAACTCTTAACTGTCTTATGCGACGCCATTTTCTGGAGGAAAAAATGATTTCTGTGATAATTCGGGAAACTTTTTGGTAAATAAATAAATTATTCTTTTGGACCAAAAATTTTTGTAATAATTCAGAGATGTTTGTTGGTTTGTAGCATTGATTTTATTTTCATTATATATATTTGAATTTTTTTCAAAAATTTATAGTAATCATTAGATAATGTCATAGAAATGAAACACGCAATTTCAAAATTTTTTCAAAATTCATGCAAGATGGTTCACGATAAATGAAAATAATCAGATTTTCGGTGGTTTTATTTATGGTAGATGGGTGAAGAACTTTTTAAAATACTTTTGTAAGTTATTTTTATATGAAGTTTCATTTGAATTTATGTCAAATTCTAACTTGAGCTTGCTAAAGTAAAAACGTCATTTGATTGCAACAAACAGCTATCACGTGCATTATCCACGTGACTATCTCCCCCTATTACAAGCAAGGGGGCAAAATTCAAGTTTCCTTTGTCCTCTCTTACGAGGTTGATGACGGAATGCAATGGCACAGTCAAACATGACATAGCGATGGGGGGGGGGGGGGAATTGGAGAAAGATTGCAAGGGCTCAGTTTTTTATCAAAATACTATAATATTTCCTAATTCCATTTAAAAATAGTTAAGACATTAAAAGCAGCATTATCTTTTGCTGTTGTTTGAATTGTTTTTTCCCGTTTTGGACTGCTGTATTGTGTAATGGAGTGTGTGCAAAATATAAAAAAAATTTTCCTTTTATGCTCCAGTGCTCTGAAGAAGTCAAAATATCATGTTTTTATTACATTCTGATAAATATTTCTGCCTACTGCTAAAAAATAAATGCAGAGCTGAAATATACAAGCAGTTTGAGATATGTAGCTGCATGAGATAATCATTTATAAAATCAGATATAATCCCTATTTTGTCGAGTTGATTGCTCTTCATAATGAGTGCAAAATGTTATAAATATTATTTAATTAAACTTCAATTGCTTGCATGTGCCGACTATTAAACAGATAATTTAAAGGAACGTTTCTAGATTATATAAAAAAATTGTTGACAATCTGTCAAAAGTTTTAACGTTAGTGAGTCCTAAATTTCGAGCTGTTTGCATTTCATGATAATTTTGATACAGAAGCCAAATCTGGCTTCTCAATTGAAGCAACTTAAAGCGCCCACACATTCCTAAACACTCCACACAGACACCTGTTATAACAATAAAACAAACTCAGATGATGAAGTCGATAATCCAGAATATGCCAGTTAGTGATGCCCCATATAGGGCACCAAATATGTTGGAACCCTCCTCTGCTGTGACCAAAAGTTCCAATCAGTTGCAAGAACAATCACGAGAAGGAGACCATTACGGTTTTGAGGCACCACTTAGAGGGCAATCATATTGTGTTGAACAGCAATCAAAATAAAAAAAAATACATCTACATAAGTTCACACATAATAACCTTTATTAACACAGACAATAAATATTATTAAACTCCACTAACTGTGACTTTCACCCTCATATATAGAATGCAGTGGCTATGATATCAATAGATGGGCCCCTTAATTAACTAAGTGAAGGCTATTAGTATTCAGCAGCAATACTTAACAGCATTATAAGGGTATCAGCTAAGTGCAAATTTACAATAGGAGTACGTACTAGCAAAACCTGTGCTGATAAGCTAGCTGCCATCCATTTCTACGCAGGTGTATTTTTTGCAAGACGGGAATACCACCTGCAACTGGTATATGCTCGATAAGATTCTTGGCTATCAAATATTCCACACTAACAGAAGTAAACATGCGCCAGGTGAATCTATTAATTCTGTTGACACATGTGCATACACATTGTTTAGTTAAAGCAGTGTACTGGAAAAATCGATACAGCACCGAGGGAAGGGAATTGTTTTTCAATAGTCTGCTAATTCTCCATTATTTCCATTTATTGCTCATTTTTAAAGCTTTTCAAGAAAATGTTACATTCTAACAACTATCAATTCTAAGAAAAGCACAAAGGACAGGAATAATATGTATTGTTAAAATTTCCAACGCCTTCTCACTGATTTCCAGAGGAGGAAGACCCTTCCAGCTGTATGCTGACGAACATTACGCGAAACTTTAAATTATGCTCAGGAGATTAGAAAGCCCGAAGAATATTATATTTTATAAGAGGGTGGTCCTCTATTTATGCATGTAAGTTGTGTGTCCTCAAAATATTTTTGTAATGAAATTTGCATAAGGTCAGTCTTGAGATTTATTAAATGTCTTAATAAACATGTCTTACATACATAACTATTTGATTGGCTGAATCTGGTATATTTTCTCCAATTTTTAATTTAATGCCATATCATTTTTAGAATTCTGCATTGCTATCACTATTGTTGAAACAAACAGAGCGGTCTATTGTTGCACAAATTTTACCTTGCAGTGTTCGTCAGGAGATATATATTTTTGCTCCATAATTTGAATTTAAATCTATGAAATAGTATTGAAAAATATTATTTTTTTCTAATTTCACGTAGACAGAGACCTTCTTTTTGCTTTGAAGATCAAATTTGTAAATTTCATCAAGATTGGAATTAAACTATAGATTTTTGTAAGAAAGAAACACACCTGGACCCATCTGTTCGCTATGCATCTCAAAATGGCTGGAGCGATCTTGATGAAATTTTTCATGGTAATACCTATAGACCCTAGAAAAGTTTAGGTTGGTCATGGTGGACATATCACGCTACATGGATAGCACACTCTACAATTCGTTACCCCCCTCCCTAAAAGAGTTAAAATGGTTAATTATGTAGTGCCACACCAGTTAATGTGTTAAGTATACAATGCAACACTAGTTAATGTGTTAACAAATTTTTAGTCCCCCCTTTCCCATCCTCTTAAGAGTTAGTTTTCTATATTCTTATTTGTTTTAACCCCCCCCCCTGTATTAGAGGAAACAAAACCAAAAAAAATTATTCAAATCGGTCAAGCCGTTTCTGAGTTTTAGCGAGACTAACAAACAGCAATTCATTTTTATATATGAGGGTGGGCTGAAAAGTAATGCCTCCATGGCTGTAACGTTTTTATTTTTTAACCGATTTTCAAAATTTTTTCTGTATGTGATACTCACATTTCTCCTCTATGTAATGCACTATTCACTTTTTGACATAGTCTCTATCCCTTTCCACACCATTGTACCAACGCATGACTAGTCGGAGGGTAAGTATCATTTCTAAATGGGACAGATCAACATGGGGGGGGGGGTGGCTAAGGAGGGAGAGGGATTGTGTCCAAGGCTGCTTTGAGGGAAGTTAATCTAATTAGCAAGGGTGACCCGTTAATCTAAACGTATTCACGACTGGAACAACTTATGCTTTTTTTTCTGCAGGATGTTGCGCTGTTCTTCCTGGCATACCAAGGCGGTGGCGTACAGCTACAATGTCTCCATTTCTACGTTTCGAAAACCTAGGAAAACAAAGGGAAAAAACTCCGTACAGGCAAAATGTTCATAACATTCAGATTATGGCCAATAAAATTCGAACCAGTACCAAAACTATTGAAGGTACCGTGCTTTTCAGTCCTGTACCTCGTACGTCTGTCATTCGAATGCGCTGATCCAAATCAACCTCTCTCCTGGTTTAGGCGAAATTACCTGCATGAATATTTGTTTTATTGTGGACATAGGCTGCTACGTTCATCTCTAAATAAGCTTTAGCGCTTATGACCTGCATCTGATCGTTTTGTGGGCGGAGCTAGCTGTCGGAGATGCATTTTTTCTTATTCATTAGAGAACTCCCGGGTCATACAAAGCTTCCGTCCTCCGTGGCAGTCGCCATGCAAAAAAAAAACTTAACCGTGCGTTCACTTAGGTTACTCTTTTAACAAAGTTTACTTTTTCAGTTGAGTGCAACAATCCATAATCAATACAATGCAGATAAGACTTAGGGACACGAGATTTTGTCGTTATCATCTATCATATTTACTAATATTTTTTATTTTCAGATCCAATGCGTCGTGGTTCCCTGTGATTTGAAGCTTGCTGCACCACAGGTCGAAGAAGAGGCACTCACCATAGGGAAATCTCCCCCTGAAAATTCATTTTTGCTGCCAAGGAATCCAAAAATTCTTAGCACTCCATTTTTTTTTTCGAAGACCTATTCAGTCTAGAATTCTGATTTCTTGGGTGCTACTGTATGTACGTGTAAGAATGTTTTTACCCTTATGTATGGGACATGGAAAAATTGAGCTGTGTCATTAACATCAGCAACAAAAGTAGTGGTCGTCATAAGTAAAAAAACTTATGTAATATTTACAACATCCTTGCATCCTTTTTAGCACAAATCCTGAATCCACAAAAACCTCACCTCATCCACCGATTTTTGTCAATATTCGTTACGCAATGGCAAATACATTATGCCATCAGGTACCTTAGCCAATGAAATATAAAATAGTATAAACATATAAATTCGTAGAACTTGCCATTTGTAAATAAGAAAAAATTCATTAACTTTAATTCAAACTTATTGAAAAGCAAAAAAATTGGGAAATCACTTAAAGGAAAAATAATGATGATGATGAAGTCCCAAAATAGCCCCACCAGAAAACTTAAAAGAAAATCACTAATGATTAAAAAATTTGGGAGAGAACGAAAATCAAAAACAATAAAAACCTGCAAGGGTGAGAAAGTCAGGTAGGGTAAACTCACACCGCTAACCAATTCAGGACCTCACCGCCAGGTCGAGGTGACGTCAGTAAGGGATCAGCGATGATGATTTTCACTGCCAACCGTATTAGAGGCTGTGGACCATCTCTGAGAAAAATGGGGCAAGTGGTGGAAACTAGCTGCATAGCTGAAAGACTACCTTTGTGAAAGAATGGGGTGGAGGAGGCTGTGACGTCAGCACCACCCCCAAAAATATGAAACGCTTTCATAATTCTTAACCAACGTGCGAATCACACACACAGCATCAAAAAATATGATTAAGAAATTTAATTCAAATTAAATGAGGATGGAGTTGTTTTATATTAAAAATTACACTTGTATGTGTGGTCTTGTTTAAAATTGTTGCAACACCCCCTCCACATTGCAAAGGCACTGCATATGGAAGTCTGCTGCTCATTTGCAGAAATTTCGCACGTCCTTCGATCTGATACATATAATATATAAAGCTGTCTAGCATTGAAAGTTCCAATAGACCATATCTGTTCCACTAAACTGTGTTCATTAGAGCGAATTTCGAATATACATACATAATTTTAGTCTATTTAATATTTTACATGCTATAGACTAGCATTAATAGTTCCAGTAGAACTAATGGGTTTAAATAAAGCACAAACATTTGAATTATTTAAATGGTAATTAATTTTACTTTATATTCATCCATAACAATAAATTCCAAATGTTCCATATATGCTATTATCTAAAAATTAAAATGTACCATTAAACCTTACACGTTTGAACAAATTTAAAATAGCATACATTTAAATTATATTCATTCTTGTTATTTCAATCATTAATTACAAGACATTAAGTTATATTCTTTTGTAACCTTTTACCCTTGATTTTTAAAGTCTTACATAATGGGGGCCAATGCAAATGTACCACCCCCCTTTCCTCTCAAATCAGAATCCAATGCAATGAATTCAAAGATGGCTAGCTCAATTAAATTAATGTTCAAACAAAATCAATATGCAAAATCAAGGATATAGGTTAGGTTCTTTTAAAAATGACAGGCTGTGACTTATTAATTTCAATAAGGAATGCAAGGTTTGGAATTAAACAAATGCTCTTTTATTCAAACTTAAACAAACCAATGAGATACAAAATGAAATAAAGTCTTAAACCTACGTGAACAGAAGTGGATAGATCTTATCTTAAAGAAGAAAGTTAATATTAAAATTCCCCAAGTACTTATATCTAAGATAACATGCAAAATTCAATAAATGTCAATAAAAATCAATTGCTCTGAGGAGAGAGATAGTTCTACTCAAAATTCTATTTTAAGAAAGTTCTCTCAAATTTATTTCTTTATCGTACCTTTGTCATGACACTCTATTAGATCAATATATTAAACTTCAGTTCTACTTACAATTATGCAGTTCAAACACCTGCAGACTTGTCAAGCACTTTTAATCCACCTTAATGCACAAAAACACCTTTTGTGTTAAACATGCAATAAATTATCACTTATCACACTGAAGCACTTAAAACACATCTGAAGTAAATCCGGATCGATTAGTTAGTGAGTCCACTGGAAGTCTCAAAATGTCCCTACTAAGTTCAATAGAAGATCTCAAATATGTAGTTGTCTTCCTTTCTCAATATCAGGGTTCCTAATTATGCCTGTTGCTCTAAGAAAACCACGTTGTTCGCTTGCAGAAAATCACGTTGTTCGCTTACAATTGCTCTGAAGAATGTCGAGGTTCCAATTTCCATAATTTTGATTCAAATCATAAATGACGACTCTATAGAATGTCAATTGCATACAGGTTTCATCTCAATGCTACTTAGGGTACGTTTCTCTTAAGTTTCATTTTAAAAAAAACACTATTTCGGGAGTCTCTTTAACATAATGTCAAATGTCCAATCGGGAGTCTCTATATTATGTCCAATATTATATGATGAGTTATGAGCCAGTACAAGCTTTGATCTCGGGAGGAAAGAGCCACCAGATCGCATTAACGACTACAGAGGTTACGTAGCTGCTGTAGCATATCTCACCTGACCCTCCTCTTTCATTCAGTCACGGAGAGAGCGTTCAGCTTCTCCTCGACCGCCTGCTTGCCTAAACCACTCATTTTTCCACATTTCCTTTTGATGAGCCTACTCACACCATAAGTTGAATTAAGAAATTAGCATAGCTACTTGGCTAACTGTTGAAGTTACACAGCAGCGTTTTTGCCAATGCCATTCCCAAATCAATTTCCATGGTTTCTGTTGTTCCACACAAGAGAACGCACAGCCTTCCTCAACCAACTCTCAAGCACGACTCATGAAAAGTTTCGGTTTCTCTCCTATTTATCACTTCGCACACATTCGGTCTCCTCCTTCCTTCACAGCTCACAAGTTTCAAAGTGAACAAATCACAAAAATACTAATGATTCCAAATACTACACAAAATCCGTGTTACAAACAAATCATCAAAAAAATCAACATATCTATTTATCAGGGAATCCAATGACCAGTATCAACAATATCTATTTAAACTCGAAAAGAACGTCCCTTCCTGTCATTGCTCCACCCCTCCTGCTATTTCACAATCATGTGTCTTCCAATTACTAATCTTAAATTATCTCCACTTGATATACCACTACATCAAAAACACTTATATCACTTTATCCTCAGATAGAAATTGAATAATACCTTCTATTATTCCTGTGACCAATTTTATCATAAAATGAATATATTACTTAACACGTGATAATGTCACATACCCCCACAATCGGGATAAAAACAAATATTCATAGAATATTGCAAAAACAACTCTCTAAAATTTTTATGACAACATTATTCTCCAAAATAACCACGGTTATTCAAGTAGGCTACATCCTATTTGTCACAAAATTCAAAGAACAAACAACCAGTGTTCCTACCTTGGTAAACAACATTGTACCTTTACCATAATAAACTCATTTATATTCCATAAAATTCCAATTTTTCAACCATCATATTCCTATAATTGACCCTCTCCCTAGGTCTCAATCGATATGGTCCTTCCCTTCTATAATTCACAGGACCACCAAGTCTCTCTTGTTCCCTTTGAACACCAACAATATTTCCTCGTCTAATTAAATTTCCAAGATTCTCAATAACACCATAAAGTACACCTCACGTTACCTTAATTCCACAATTCTCCTTATACATCAATAACCCATGAAACTAATTGTCATGTTTCCCTAAAATCTCTATAGTATCCATTTACGTTTCCATAATATCCATAATTATACTCGTCGAATTCTCCCATTGTTTCCTCACTACAAATAACCTTATCACTAAACTTCACATGTTTATCAACATTAGGCCCATTCTCGCTATTCCTTAAAATTGACTGAATTCTTCCATGATACATCTCCATTTGACGATATTTCCTAATACTAATAATATCCTCATTATCCTTAAAATTTTCATTATCAATATTCCCAATATCCACAATATTCTTATTATTCTCTCACAGAATATCCTTATTACCTATTCTCCTATTTCTCCTATTGTAACCAATATTCTCCCTATTAATATTCACTCTACTGTCAACAATATTCTCCCTATTAATATTTCTCTTAATAACATTACTATTCTCCAATATATTATTACTCCTTTTACAACACACTTTGCAATGTTTAACCCATTTTTCAATATCATTATACATCGATGGCCAATAAACCCATCTTCCTAATTTCCTCATTACCTTATTCACACTATCATGGGTCATCAACCTACCCAAATGTGCCTTTTCCACGATGGCATCTCTAATATTTTTTCCCACATAAATTTTCCATAAATTCCCTTCCTTTGGGTTACCTGAATAAAATCTCCATATTATTATTCCTTCCATTAATCCAAATTCTCCACTTGATTTCTTAATAACCTTAATATTGTTCTTCCTTATTTTTCTATAAATGGGATCAATCGTGTGTGAACAGATTATTTCTCTTCTAATTTCTTTCCATTCCATATCAACAAAATTCTTATGTTCATTAGTCTCCAATTCTATCAATGTGTTTTCCTTTACACACTTCTTATTATTCTCAATATTCTTCACTGTTACAACATCAACATCTCTAGTATACCTACATGTTTCATTTCTCCCCTTATTTTGTCTACAATCTCTTCTAAAGTGACCACCTTTGCCACAACCAAAGCAAACTTTATCCCTAGAGTAACGTTGACCATTACTTTGTGTATTATAATTACTATTATTCCTTCCATTTTGACTTTCCTGTATTTCCTATCCTCTGTCCTCAGGCAAAAAAAATTATAAAAATTTTCTCTAGTGGTTATTTGTTTTTTTTTTTTTAAACACTGCCGAGTAATGCAACAATGTAATTTAACCCACACACTTTTGCTTTATTACATGAACACTGCCTCGCACGTTGGGCGCCAATGTGACCTTATACCCTTGATTTTTACAGTCTTACACAATGGGTGCCCATGTAAATGGACCCCCCCCCCCACTTTTCTCTCAAATCAGAATCCAATGCAATGAATTCAGAGACGGCTAGCTCAATTAAATTAATATTCAAACAAAATCAATATGCAAAATCAAGGACATAGGTTAGGTTCTTTTAGAAATGGCAGGTTGTGACTTATTTATTTCAATAGGGAAAGCAAGGTTTGGAATTAAACAAATGCTCTTTTATTCACAGTTAAACAAACCAATGAGATACAAAATTAAATAAAGTATTAAACCTATGTGAACACAAGTGGATAGATCTTATCTTAAAGAAGAAAGTTAATTTTAAAATTCCCCAAGTACTTATATCTAAGATAACATGCAAAATTCAAAAAAAATCAATTGCTCTGAGGAGAGAGATAGTTCTACTTAAAATTCTATTTTGAGAAAGTTCTCTCAAATTTATTTCTTTATCGTACCTTTGTCATGACACTCTATTAGATCAATATATTAAACTTCAGTTCTACTTACAATTATGCAGTTCAAACACCTGCAGACTTGCCAAGCACTTTTAATCCACCTTAATGCACAAAAACACCTTTTGTGTTAAACAGGCCATAAATTATAACTTATCACACTGAAGCGCAAAAAACACATCTGAAGAAAATCCGGATCGATTAGTGAGTGAGTCCACTGGAAGTCTCAAAATGTCCTCACTAAGTTCAAAAGAAGATCTCAAATATGTAGTTGTCTTTCTTTCTCAATGTCGGGTTCCTAATTATGCCTGTTGCTCTAAGAAAATCACGTTGCTCGCTTGCAGAAAATCACATTGCTCGCTAACAATTGCTCTGAAGAATGTCGGGGTTCCAATTTCCATAATTTGATTCTAATCATAAATGATGACTCTGAAGAATATCAATTGCCTACAGGTTCCATCTCAATGCTACTTAGGGTACGTTTCTCTTAAGTTTCATTTTAAAAAAAACACTATTTCGGGAGTCTCTTTACCTTAATGTCAAATGTCCAACCGAGAGTCTCTCAGGAGAAAAGAGCCACCAGATCGCATTAACGACTATGAAGGTTACGTAGTCGCTGTGATGCATCTCACCTGACCTTCCTCCTTTAATCAGTTGATGGACAGAGCGTTCAGCTTCTCCTTCACCGCCTGCTTGCCTAACCCACTCATTTTTCCACATTTCCTTTTGATGAGCCTGCTCTCTCCATAAGTTGAATTAAGAAATTAGCCTAGCTACTTGGCTAACTGTGGAAGTTACACAGCAGCCTTTTTCGCCAATGCTATTCCCAAATCATTTTCCATGGTTTCTGTTGTTCCACACAAGAGGAGAGAGTGCGCAGCCTTCCTCAATTAACTCTCAAGCACGACCCATGAAAAGTTTCGGTTTCTCTCCTATTTATCGCCTTGCACACATCCAGTCTCCTTTCCTCTTCACAACTCACAAGTTACAAAGTGAACAAATCACAAAAATACTAATGATCCCAAATACTACACAAAATCCGTGTTACAAACAAATCATCAAAAAAATCAACATATCTATTTATCGCGGAATTCAATGACCAGTATCAACAGTATCTATTTAAACTCGTAAAAAACGCCTCTTCCTGTCATTGCTCCACCCCTCCTGCTATTTCACAATCATGTGTCTTTTAATTACTATCCAAATTTATAATTTTAAATTATCTCCACTTGATATACTACTACGTCAAAAACACTTATGTCACTTTATCCTCATAAAGAAATTGAATAGGACCTTCTATTATTCCTGTGACCAAATGAATATATTACCTAACACGTGATAATGTCATACATTCGCGAATAGTCATTGAAATCTGTTTGATTTATTACGTGCTATTGTCAAGCACTGAATTTTCCAATTGTCCATATTTGTAACACTAATTCACCTATATTTGTAATAAATTTTGCATGTCATTAATTTTCCGATTTCTTTTTTTACTAAAGTTCATTCCAAACAATTTCATTAATGAATTCAATATCCTTGCGTTAAAATTTTCCATAGACCATAACGGTTCCAAGTACCTTAGAATCTATTTTTGCTATCATTATTTTTACATTATATTCGTGCATGAGACAAAATTCAAATTTGTTTCATATTGTACTTCACATTGCCTAACATAACAATTGTTCAACTGAACTACATACCGAAAACTAGTTTAGATTATCAATAATTTTTTGTTATATTCTGTTCTGACACATCTTTCAAGCCGTTTGATATTTTACATGCCATAGCTTTGCATTGAAAGCTCCCTTTGACCATAACGGTATCACTAAACCACATATATTTGCATTAATTTCGCATATCATTTCCTATTATGTACATTCATTACACTCAAGTGCAAATATTTCATATATTGAATAACATATCCGAGCATTAATAATTTCCATAGAAAACTAAGCAACGTACCTCTGTATTTATTTAGACTATAATTTATTTTATGTTATTGCAGCACTCAAAAAATCAGATCAAACTTTTTTGGTGCTACAGCAAGAAAAAAAAGAGAACGGGAAGTGATCTTGTTAACGATCAATGCTAAATTTATGAAATAAAACCAGCGCCTAAGTTGTAGAACATTTGGACTGGTGAACTAATCGGCTGTTCCCTTTTCTTCCTAACCCATTGAAACTGCTGTTACTTTTACTTCCCGAAGCTTGGGCTCGACTGAACCACAAATTCGATTTGCTATATGCTAAGAGAGCGTTCGTCCATTGGTATGTTAGTGAAGGAATGGAGGAAGAAGAGTTTGATCATTCCCCTTCGATTATACTGGATAAAGAAAAGATGCGATGTAAGAAACATGGACAGTGTGAGGAAAAACATATTCACAAGTGGTGGAAAAACAACAATCTAGCTAAACATTGTATATTAAATAACTAATCAATTAGGCAAAAAATATAAGTTATAACAGCAGTAAAAGACCACAAAAAAACAAAAATTATAACAATAGCAAAATATCACAAAATTATAAAACAGAAGAATAAAAAATGTGCATGGAAATATAATGAAAACATTTCCAGTGAAATGTTACATGTGGCCTAATTTTGGTATTTTCTTTGTATTTTAACATTTATCAGCACTAAATTTCACGATCTTTAGACCGAACGGCTCAGAAAAAAAAGTTACAACTACTTTTCCGGAAGTATCAATTGTTTCTAAGGTCATTTTCATATATCCACTGGCAGCAGGTTGATAGCAAAAAACTAGAAATATATCATTAAATGCCATTTCCCTTTTACTGAAAATGTTTATATAAAAAATTAAAAGGCTCATAATACTAAAAGGCTCTTAGAAGCAGAGTAATCATCTTTATAATCGATATTCCAACAATCGATATTTATTGTTTATGTCGCCGATTTCGATTCTTGCTGTTGATCACTTCATTTACTACATCCAGGATCGGGTTCTTTATAAAACTTGTCTATTATGTTATCAAACGATTTTGTTTATTTTGTCTTTAATTTTGTTTTATTTTTATTTTATTTTTATTTTATTTTCTATGATCGGCTAACTTATGATTATATAATTTATCTATACGTGGCAGTATGAGTCATGAACTGTGTAATTCGGACAAATAACATTACTTGTTAAACCCCACGGTTGATATTTGCATTTCAATAGGTGGGGCATGTCTATAAATTTGTGAACGCGATCAGTCTAATTCCAACAGGTCATTTCAGGCTAGAGTTGGAGATGAATTATCTGATACCTGTGAGATATATGGCGGTGTCCCACAAGGATCAGTGCTGGGGCCAGTTCTGTTCAATTACTATATACGTGACTTCCCTGAAATCTCTTACTGCAAGCTATATTTTTATGCGGATGATGCTGCTATACTGACATGGGCACGCCAGCCTAGTGTTGTTATATCAGGTTTGCAGAAAGCCCTTAAAGAATGTGAAATCTGGTTTAGCAAGTGGCGATTAAAACTGAATGTAGACAAATGCAAAGCAATGCTTATCACTAAGAAGGAAAGGAGAAATCTTGACTCCTTAAAGTTATATGGCAAATACTTGGAATGGGTTGATAATTATAGATACCTTGGCGTTGTTATTGATTCAAAACTATCATGGAATATGCATGTGACTTATGCGATGAACAAGGCCAAAAAAGCAAAGTTTAGCTTAATTGCTCTGTTGGGTCGTAACAGTGCCCTCATTGTTGATAACAAACTACTGTTATACAAAATAATTGTTCGTGTCATCTTGCTATATGGCATGCCCGTCTGGGCTACGATTTGCAAGACAAGATGGAAGGAACTCCAAACTTTCCAGAATATTACCCTAAGGACTATTGCACAATTAGATAGGAGAATTGCTCGCACTTACTCAATTCATAATGACTTCGATATGACCCTTGTCGGGATATATGTTCAAGAGCTCATGAAAACCGTGCTGCCTGTTATGCCAAATCATGAGAATGATCTAGTCTCTGGCATTCTAAAACATTCTCTACATAGAAAAAGGATATCAATTTTGATGACATTGATAATGTCATCTTCCCAGATTACTGGGTTTCATAAATTCTTTCGTTTTTTCTGTGGCTTACTATGTAATATACCCCTACTACAGACAATCGTCAATCAAATTTTCCTCCACCAAGGGGAGGCAATTTTCTTTCATACTTTGGATGACCTTTTTGGGTACATTAGGCTTCTTTTCTAGTTCAGTGTATTTCCTTTGGAATATGATTATGAAGGGTGAGATTATGGAAGCTATGCTTCAGGTTCCACACGAATACCGAAACACTACACTGTTTGATTGTCGATTGTCGATTGTCAGCCTAATTGTAGTTGTATTGTTTACCTGAAGATGTAATTATTACGAAACGCGTACGCAATTAAATATTCTACCCTTTGCTAATTTCAGAAGTCCTTATTTTATAATATTTACAAGCAAAGTCGACTATTATGCAGATACTTTAAACTTTTTTCCTGTTTAACTTCCCTTATCTTTCCACTTCTCTTTCAGATTATATTCTTTTTATATGTTCTACTGATTGCTTATTATACTCTTTTTATATGTTCTAATTATATTGTTCTTATTATATTCCTTTTTATATTATCTATAGATTGTTTTTTTAATCTGGCCACCCAGGGGACCTACCTTGTCGACTTTTTGCCAGACTAGCCCCAGGTGGATGCTCTATACCCCACTGAAATAAATAAATTAATAAATAAAATAAACAAAAAAAAAATAAATAATTGGAAGACTAGATATTTTTAAGCTAAGTTGCATCTTAGAAGAAGCTCAATAACGTTACTCCATTTCTTAATTTTGCTTTATAACATTTCATTAAAGCAATAATTTACTTAATATTGATAATATTCGAATGCACATCTTTCAATAATGATGTTAACAGTTATTGCCGAATTTCTACCTTTGATTTCATGAAGACATGAAGCTCAATATATAAAGAACAGGTCCATTTTTAAATCTTCCATTTTGAAACGTTTTCCTCAAATATTACAACTGTAACTTTATTAAAGTTTTAGTTGCGAATTACAAGTTCACCAGTCCGAACACAAGCATCGCTAGTTATTTCCGCAATTCAGAAAAGTGCTGAACATTTTTCCCGTTTTTCCCTTTCACCGTCTTGAGTGCCCTCCCCATCTCAAGCGAGTACCTATATCTGTTTGTTTTTTTATTGTTAGTGAATTTTTATCTTTGAATTGACTCATACTGATATTTTATTTTTTAGTTTTTCTCTGCGCAAGAGTGTTGAATATTTAGGATTGCTTAAATTGTTGTAAACGCGCCGCAAGACTGCTTTTGGTGCAGCAGAAGGCAGAATGGAGAGAGAAGAGTCGTCGTTTAGATTCCGCGGTGATGCCGTGGTCGTGGAGCTTGGAAGACCAACATCAGTGATGTCTATTTGCGAAAAACATGCGATCAAGGCCGCCATGTCTACGCTAAGTAAAATCGAAGATGAAAAGACGTTTCCTAACGCTCGTGAAAAAGCTTGATAAAGAAAAAATATTGCAGAATTTCGCATTCGACTTCACACCACTATTATTTTTATGATTAAAAACGTTGGAGACGCAATATTAGGAATTCCAAATGCCGCACCGTTGAAGGACATCATTCACTGAATCATAATGAGTTATTCTTTTGCGACAACGCAGAATCCGGTAAGGTGATAACTTGTCCGGAAAGGATAATTTAACAAACATTAACTGTCGATCTTGAGGAGTTACAAACAACATACTAACCCCCACTTATCTGACATCCGCGTCGAGCAACTATCTGCTTGTTTGGAAGCCCAAATGCTTAACACTTAGAAAAAAATTATACAAAGGTTTTAAAAGTTACTTTTAAGAATATAGAAGGTTAGTGAGAAAGAAATCATATAGAAAAGTGGCTTTATTGAAGGTAGCAGAACAAACGCAAAAGAATACTTAACTCCATGCGCTATTTTAACTTCCCTTGTGAAGTAGGCGAGTACCATCTACCAAACTTAGTATTAAGTGGAATCATGTGTTTTATGAAAAGTTTCATTCGAAAAAAACTTAGAGAAAAGATGAAATTACAATTGAGAAAAACTTGGAACTAGTTTAAGTTCACCTAGTTTATTGCTCAAATAATATGTGCATTCTTCAGATAATATTTTTTTCAATCACTCGTGGAGGAAAGTTTACCACGTACCTTGAAACATCGAGGATTGCGGCGCTAATGAATTCTCGTCAAAAGATCTGCTTACAACTCTAATAGGGAAGACAGAAGAAAGCTTGCAAGACGTATGGAATGGTTCAGCTTTGGAAGACAATTACCAGACAAAGTATAAAAATTGTCCAAATTTGTATGCTTTAAAGTTTTGTAAAAGATTGTTCAAGTGTAAGCCCAAAAAAAAATTCCACAG
The DNA here is from genome assembly GCA_023313115.1 of Rhysida immarginata. Classification (NCBI taxonomy): domain Eukaryota; kingdom Metazoa; phylum Arthropoda; class Chilopoda; order Scolopendromorpha; family Scolopendridae; genus Rhysida; species Rhysida immarginata. The sequence goes on along the minus strand of JAHWFO010088232.1, from coordinate 3,131 downwards.
GCTAGTTTTTAATCTGAAATCATAATTATAAATTTTTCTAGATGATTCTAAGAGAAAGTTATGAGAACATTTAACAGATAATTATAATGATTTGTGAAAGAACTGATAAAGGGGTATTTAAATCCAAGAAAATAAAGTTCACATCAGGCCGAGTCATGACCTGATTCCTTGGGATGGTTAATGATTAAATAATTATTGAAAGCTTTTATTAACCTTGCAATGTTAGTTTGTTTAGGTCAAATCTTGTTATCAATATTAAACCAACTTCCCGACAGGCTAAGCAGCTGTAACTTGACTCACACTACACAGGATCGGTGACAATTTATGTGAAAGAAATAATTTTTCAAGTCCGTTCATTTGTTCATATCCTAATGGTACAAATTCCTTACTATGAATTGATTGTTGTGACAATTGGACAATTCGTTATGGCCAGAGTTAAATTTAACTATTGTTTATTGTTGCAAAATTAAGCTTTATTGTTGCCACTAAATAAAACATTATAAAAGCTTGGTCTGTAAAAACCCTTTTCCTCTTATCTTGTTTATAGATCAAAATGCCTTAGTCGATTTAAACGCCATAGACACAGCAGTTATTTTTTCTGATCAGTAACTTCTTTCTTCTTAGTATGCTTGGATTTTTCTGTAAAAGATTTTCATATAATTAGAGATACATTTTATTTTAGTTTACAGTGATCACACTCAAGCATCGGAAGCGCCTGGAAGAGACACTTCTCTCCTCCTCCTCTCGATCCCCCTCCTCTCCATTCCGAAGATGGATCTCAGAGACAAAACAAATTTAATGGTCGCGTTGTTCAACCGGCAGTACCGGTTAGCATGTAAGCACTGAACGCATTCATGGAGATCAAAGAATACTTGATTTTGTAGCCCGCAAACGGTTGACGTTGGAAAGATTCATCGAAGCACAATAAATAGGATCCAAGCAGAAATAGGTCTACACATGAATGTCACCGAGTCCGAGAATGCAGAAATCGAAGCCCTTCTAAAATACAAAATCATCAAGTATACAGAATGCGCAGATTATTAAGTGTCTGAAACCCTGTGCCATGCTCTACAGCGACAGATAGAGGTAGTTGAATCCTCTCTTGCAAGAATTACGAGAAAATGTCCGTGAGTTTACACATTGATTGAATGTGCCCTTTATGGTAGATAAATAGATATTTGTTTCTATATTCACGAAATGCCTTTACTGATTGTAAGGAAATTCTTTCCCGTACTTGAGAAGCTTCACCTTGCGCCTTGGATCGTCGAAGTACTGCTACAACACACAGTTTATGATACGAGGTAAAGACTTGCCTAAAGGAGCGAATTGGCGATACCAAGATGGAGGCCGCTAGAATTAAGGAAGTTTACACACGGAAGCAATCGGGAAACAAAAGTTCCACGAAATATTAAATTGGTTTGGAACAGTTAGGTTTTGCGCTGCCACACCATTAACCTAAAGACTATTGTTAAAGATTGCCATCGGAAAAATGCAAAATTATCTGAACAGAAGGTTCAGCTGTCCTCGATTCAGACTGAAAAGAGATTGATTGTGGTCTGCACCGTGTGGGAACGGGCATGATCAACTATGGATGTTCGCGAAAGAAAAGACTGTTCCTGTAAAAGTGAATCGAACCAAGACAGAACCAGGGGAGAGAAAGCACGTTCAGATGCGAGAAATTACGTTATTTTGGCTGCAGGTAGCGAAATATGCTTTTAAAAATTGTAGTGTCAAACGAATGATGGGGAAGGACACCCCAGCAGTATTGTATGTATCGTGCACACCGTTGGGGCAGAGGGGGTGGATTAAAAAACCTCCAAACGTGCAGCGAAGGAGAAACAGGACAAGGAGAAACAAGAGACAACATAGGTAGGTTTAGTAAAAGAAGGTAGAGACATAGGATATGCCAGGATTGGACTAAATATACAGGATGAATTTTAATGTAATCCATATGATATACCGATCTGGATTTTGGACTAAACCTATCTAAAAACCTACAAACAGAACTAAGAGGTAGCATGAAGATGCGAAAGTTCCTCTATAGGATATTTTCCGTAATAGTTTCGTTCCGGATTATAATGGATGCCCCTAATCCCTCCTATCAAAAGGCATTCATGACGCGTTCTTGAGCATCTGGAATAAATAGAGATATTTGATTGGTTGGAATATTTGATTGGCATCTTTACCTGTTCGGGATGAGCTTTTGTGTCTAGGTTGGGGACCTTAGCACCCAAAAAATCAAAGCAAGTTTATTTGATCTTATATTAATAAAAGGAATTCTTTTCACCATCTTGTGTACTCTCTTCCAACTAAACCAAGTACCAGTATCTGATTTGTCGGTGAATATTTATCTTTGAATTGACTCACACTGAATATTTTTTTTTAATTTTTCCCTGGGTAAGAGTGTTGAAGATTTAGGAGTGTGTCAATTGTTGGTAAAGCGCCGCATGTCTGCTACTGTTATGGCAGAATCCAAAGTGGAGAAAGAGGAATCATTGTCTAGATTCTGAAGTTATGACTTCGTCATAGAGCTTAGAAGCCGATGGAATTGAACATAGCCTGACTTAGCGATGTCCGATTGAAAAAAAATTTAATCAAGGCCGCCATGTCTAGGCTGAGTAAAATAGAAGATAGAGAAGTAGTTTCTAAACCCTCGCGATAAAGCTCGATAAAGAAAATATACTGCAGGAGTTCGCATTCGACTTTAGACCATTATTATTTTTATGATTAAAAACGTAAGAGATGCAATATCGAGAATTCGAAACGCCACAACCAGGAAGGACATATTCACTGAAGCTTTTTATTCACTGAGTTAAAGGTTTTACGTCAACTGGTAAGGTCTATAAGTTTTGGCCAAAATGGTTGTTAACAAGCATTATCTGTCGATCTTGACGGGATTTTACCAACATACTAATTTTTACCTGTTCATTTCCATCGACTCCCTTCCACTCACCTGACCACCGTATAGAGCGACTAACCACCTGGTTGGAAGCCTAAATGCTTAACACCTAGAAAAGAATTAAACAAAGGATTTACGAGTAACTTTTCAGAATATAGAAGATTAGTGAAAAAGAACTCGTATAGAAATGAATTTTTTGAAGATATCAAAACTAAAGCAAAAAACTAAACAG
>JAHWFO010088231.1:0-13152 GCA_023313115.1 Rhysida immarginata | reverse complement strand
CAAGAGCCATTTAAAAACTAAGCGATTCATCAAATTAGGAAGAATGCTTCTGTTTCGTATGCTTCAAGAAAACTAGTGTTCAATGCGACGAAGCAAATTTTACTACACTCATCACAATTTTAATTCCGATGGTAATGTATAGGCCTTCGCTTCGAAAGGTGCGAGTCCGTATCTTTCAAAACTGAAGCCCTAAAACTCAAAGCATGAGACGTTGGCATCAAACATTGACACCAAACATGCTTCAGCAAATATGGAGGAATTTCATTAACGAGTGGACGTGTGATCACATTGAACATTTATACCATGTCAAGACTTGAGAATATTCTGAGCATTTTGCAACGTGACCCACTTCTGTATGTTGATTTAAAAAAATATAGAATTTTGAAATCGGATGAAGACTTTTGATACAGCCTTTACTATAAAATTTTATTGATGTAAGGAGGTTAAATATTGATTAAATTTGAAATGAATTTATCTCCTTATAATGGGGAAAAAATTGTGAAATAATAAAATAAAAAATAAAATTCAAATTAAAATAGAGTCACCAAACTTGAAAAAATTTAGGAGATGAAACTAGTCTATTGAGGATGAAGTTCTTGTGTAGTCTATTGAAGATGGGAGAAATAAAACCAGTCTATTGAGGAATGTAGATGAAGTTCTTGTGTAGATGATGTTGATAGGAGAAGACGGTGATCTTGAAGTACTGATGAAATTTTGAAGGGTTGATTCAAATTTTTGGGGTAAATTTTAAATAAAAAACGTTTTCGAGAATTTTTTCTCAGCATCAGTTGATAAAGTTTTTGACAGTTGTAAAAACAGTTTAAATAAGAATGTAACAATTGATATAAAGGTGATGAAACTAAGTTGATTGTAATTGTTGGTTATGATTGTTGGCTATTGTGTGTTAGGGTGATTGTTAAAAAGTAGTGTCCATTTATTGTTTATTTCTATTGATGGTTTGGCTAAATTTTTGTTGTTTGTAATGATGTTTATTGTTTCTTTAATTAATCTTTTTTTATAATTTTCTTCTTTTCCAATGATTTTTGTGTTATTCCAATCTGGTGTGTGGTTTTCTTTGATACAATGATTTACTAAATGGTTGTTTTTGTCTCTGTGGCGAAGTGCTCTTTCATGTTCTTTTAATCTTATTTCTAATTGTCGTTTAGTTTGACCTGTGTAGATATGTTCACAATTTTTACATGGTATTTGATAAATTATATTTCTAGTGTTCCATTTTTCTTTATTGTTTTGACATATTTCTTTGAAATTGATATTTGTGTTGACTCTATTTTAATTTGAATTTTATTTTTTATTTTATTATTTCACAATTTTTTCCCCATTATAAGGAGATAAATTCATTTCAAATTTAATAAAATTTTATGTTTCTGATTGCATGAAGATTACTTTCTCACAATGTCATAATACTGTAGATATTCCTCCTATTGATATTAAATTTAGAAAAAAAATCCTTTAATAGGATGAGAGATCTGTGTTTATGTTTTTCAGTTTTGGAGTCTGCGGGATGGTTATACATGTATCTAACATTTGGAAAGATAATAGTTATAAGAAATGTTGCAAATGACAGAATGTTAAGCGTCCATAAATTTAATGCACCAAACAATAATAAAGACGGAACTAGATAGTGGCAGTCTTTTGGTCTTTAGAACTATGACAATATATGGCATGTTGTTACGTGGTAAAGAGACTAGAGACGGAACTTAAGAATAAATAAAGAAAATTATTTGCTTAAAGCTACAGTGGAAGCTAAAGAATTAATTAATTAATTAATGTCAGTTTGACAATAGTAGATTTGCTTAATTTTGCTGGGCTTCCCGCAACACAAAGATGCAGAAAATTGTTATTCAAAATTACATTCAGGAGACTAATTCGTCTACTGACTATATACAGGGTGACGAAAAACAAATGGTAGATAATGATGCACATAACAGATCGTGGTATAGTGATGCATTTTGTCCCTATGAACATGGGACCGAATTTGAACTCTAACTGAGATATGAACAGAAATAAAAATGCCGCCATCAAGATCTACATGTTAATAACTCCGGTTCTATAACATCCAGGATGATGATATTTGGGGGAGTAATAGGGTACATAAAACTACTCGTTGAAATCCGTTCAAATTTTACGGTATACACAGTTTTATATACCCTATTATCCTTCAAAATTCTTTATCATAGGATTCCGATGACAAATCACCAAAGGAGCCAAAAATACCCTCAATGGAGGGATAGAGCACTCAAAAGCGCACTATTTAAACGATGTAAGCACGTAACTTACTCACTCTCTAAAATGAAGCACTTAATTCACACACAAAATATAATTTATTGCACCCACAAACACAAGCACCAACCTCATTCCGGTGTCATAAAAATAAAGAGGCACTATACACAGAACACAACATACTTAAATGGCGAATACACAATGAAGCACATGAAGTAGAAAAGTCAAAGCTGGTAGACAACAATATGATGCAACTTGCTAACTGCACTTTTTCCTGTCGGATCAAAATCTTTGACGTATGCTGTAGACCTTGCAGGTTAGATGCACGTAAGAAAATCTTACTTAAATAAGGGGACTATCGGAAGACGAAACTTCTGCTTAGTTCAAAAGTTTTATTAGGAAAATTACTCGTCTTTGCCTGTGCCATTTTGTTACGAGGAGGTGACGGAATAGAAGGTTCGATAAATCAGCGACGCAACACCAACAGTAAAGCTGAGTCGATGTCCTTGGTAAAGACACCTTAATTAGACAGGGTTGTCGAGAGCTGTGGGAAAATTCCCCCCGGCTCCTGACGGGACTTCTGACGCCGGAAGAGGAGCTTTAGTAAGGCACTCTCATGATTCCTCCACTGTAGGCATAGGGTCAGAATTATTCTCCGCTGAGCCGTGAAAATTAACCTTCTCCGGCTTGGCCACCCGCGGAGCACACACGACGTTACAGTTTCTCGCTTGGCCACGACCTCTTCCCGTCGTCTCCGTGGCAGATGCATTTACGTCTCTTTTCTCGTCGGACGCCGCATATCTTATGCCGCACGCACCTGAAGGGGTAGGTCTCCTCGTCTCCTTTCTTGAAGAGCTTTTTAAGAAGAATTCGACGACTGCAAATTCTCGTCGCTTACATTTTCCTCCGCCTTCGTTTCATGGCTCTTACTTCCACCACGTCGCGCTCTCCTCTCTATCGTCTCTAGGAAACCACGTGATCGCCTCGGATTGACATTCGAACAATGACGAAACTCAACTCCGTCACGGAGGCTGGAGCAAGTCACGAGCCTCGTTCGAAAGGATTTACCACGTGACCTGCTCGCCCCTGGGGAAATGGGGAACTTTAATTATAATCACCTGGTATGTAAATAACCTGTAAAAATAAATACAAAATAATTTAATCCTATATTTTTTTTAGTTACGCAATAAGTGCTAAAACCATAATAATAAAGTAAACAAAAGCTTAAGAAAAAGGAAAATATCTTCGCATTGAATGATGGGTACAGCTGCCATTTTTTGAGGGCAAGAGGAAGGCAATCCTATACTGCTACTCATAGAAGTGCGCCGTTTTTGCCCGACTTGTTATTGTATAACGATGGTAACGAGTTGTTGCGTGTTTGGATGTATTGTATAACAATGGGATAAGTTCAGAGCCATGGCAGCCATGGGTCTCGATGCCCTCAAAAGATGGCGGATATTCAATGTTTATGTTTTGATATTTCTCCCTATTAGGACAACAACACTTGCACGCTTTATATCCCATTGTTCGGAGTTCTCCTGGGGTTATGCAACACCAAAACGATCATGCTAGAAGAAACATATAATTTCTCGGGAACTTCGGGATGTTATCCAGATTATAAGCTATAAGTTTCATCAAAATCTGATGCGCGTACAAACAAACAGACAGACGGCAGATTTATTATATGTATAAATAGGTGTGCTTTATATTTGATTGAAAAAAAGACTTAGTTTCGAATCTGCAACCCGAAACATTGAATCATGATAATGTTTTTAAATGCAACAAATAAATAAATATTTTATACAGTACATAAACCTTTTATTTATTTATCAATGGACGATTCTACAGAATCATGTACATCGGTAATACTGAATAAGGGCTTAGAATAACTGAAGTATGAAATATAAGCACGAGTATCGAGTCTTTCGAAATGTCGAGTAAACATAGTGTCTATACCACGGTCTATAGATATTCATGGTCATCGAGCTTCGGCCATTTTCCATTGTTTCGAGAAGCTAAGGAAAACAGATCGCGCCAGGTGCCGCATAGATCGCACTATTCCCGACCGCAACCTGCGATAGAGATTTTCATTGAAACTGAATACGAAAGTAAAGTTTCTGTCTGCCGATAGGGTGGCTCTGCAGGCGCAGTTGGGCAGATTGTACATGCAGCGCCACTTTTCAATAGACCCGCCTTACCGGGAGCAAGAAACTTGAGCTTCATTTTAACAATGGAGCTCGGTGACCATGAATATCTATAGACCGTGGTGTATGCTGAAGTTTCCTCTCCTTACTCGTGTCTGTGGTCACAATCGAATGCGGGACAACAAACACGGCACGTGTAAGCTTTTTGCAGTATCTAAAATCTTAAAAAGAGTGTATTTTGTATGACGAAAAATTAAAATTATTCATCCGTAACGCTCTTTTTAGCCGGAAAGTTATTCTTAACTATAGAGAGGAAGGAATTTGTAGAAATAAAATAAGCACTTCAAACTACATAGAAATTATGTAACCAGGGCTTAAATTATACATAAGTTGAAGACTTCAAAAACCATCAAAAGATATCTAAATGTTTCAAAGTAATAAATTATGAATTAAATTGTGAAAGATCTCTGTAGTAAAGATATAAATAAGAATGATTTTACCGCCAAAGCGGATAAAGAAAGCACATTTTCGTATTATAGCATCATACATGGTTATATAAAATTAGCCAACATTTTAAAACACTTTAGAAAAAATGTATAAATATGAAAACTAAATTGTAAATTACTATTTATGTAAACAAATGTATAGAGAGAATTTAAACAAATAAACTTGAAGAACTGAAAGGTTAAATGGAGAGTGAAGTTATTCTTTATATATTTGAACAAATAAAAATGTTTTAATTTGTAGCCATTCCCACATAATATTAAACGAAGTGAGCCTCAATTGGTGAAGCATTATGTGTAAATATATATTATTTTTCATATTCAATTGCCAAAGTGTTTCTATGTTACCATCTACTATTGAAGCAAACGATTAACTACTACTAATTAGCAATATGTCTCACAGCATTTAGTTTTAGATACTATTAAGCCTACGGCAATATGCTCTTGATACAAATAAGCTATGGTCTAACAACTCGTAAGGAGTTGGTTGATATATTACACGCCATATCTTAGCACTGACAGTTTCCAAAGGTAACATATAGCACGATTAAAACATATACTACTAACAATTCCGACTATCATTATTTACGCGTTATATTCACTCATGGCACGTTGTTACGATTGTTTGATATATTACATTTCATATTTTAGCATTGGAAGTTCCAACAGTACATATGGTACCGTTAGTGCACGTGGTACTAAATCAATTCCCACTATATTATTTACTCGTTATATTCACATATGAGACATTATTACGAATTGTTTGATATATTAACTGCTATATCTTAGCATTGAAAGTTCCAGTAGTACCATATGGTACCATTAGGGCACGTGCTACTAACCAATTCCCACTATCATTATTTACGCATTATATTCACTCATAACACGTTGTTACAAGTTGTTTGATATATTACATGCATATCTTAGCATTGAAAGTTCCAACGGTACCATATGGTACCATTAGGGCACGTGCTAATAAACCAATTCCCACTATCATTATTTGCTCGTTATATTCGCTTATGACATGTTGTTACGAGTTGTTTGATATATAACATGCCATATCTTAGCTTTGAAACTTCTAACGGTACCATATGGTACTATTAGAGCACGTGCTAATAAACCAATTCCCACTATCATTATTTACGCGTTATATTCATTCGTGAGAAATACACGTGCCCGTGCCACTAGACCAATATCTGCTATCACTACTTTTTTTATATATTCGTTCATGAGACGTCGTGGCGATTTGTATGATATATTACATGCCATATCTGGTTATAGGTAATTGTTAAGGGTGTATCATAATGGTACCATTAGAGCACGTATCTCTTCCGGCTATCTCACGTTCGTACTTGTTCGTGCTCTGTCCCATAGTAATGGATTGGTGAAAACAGAGTGTAAAAAAGTTAATTTGTTTTCAAGTTATCGTAATAAATAATAAGCTCCGTACGAATAATAAAATTCTTTTGGTTTAGAGCCGTTCTGCCCTTTCAATAATCGTCATTCACGTACATCCTCCACGCGCACCATCTCATTAAGGTTTAGAGCACGCGCAGACCCGAACCGATGTGCTCAGTACGCCGGGTACCTCTGCTAGTGTGCTAATAAAACTGTTGCTCAGACAACAATGGTCACGTGTCTTTTCAGTTCCGGCGTGTGCTTCAAGCCGGCGCCAACGATGGCTAAGGTCAAAAACCCTCACCGGTGAGAGAATGATGACGTAATTTCTCACTGAGCTAACCGTCTTTTTCTCGGTGAGGACGGTGAGACTAACCGGTTAGGCATAGCAGCACTAACTGGCGTTTCTGACCGCGTTAAAATGACGTCACAGTTTTCTCACCGGGATTTCTGACCGACCAAACGCTAACTCTTCTCACCGGTGAGAGTTTTTGACCTTAGCTAATGGTTAAACGTGCGTCAACAATGGAAGACTGTTTCCGTAACACTTTTTGGTGTCGGTTTTCGCATCACGTTTTTTGTAGATAGATGTCCAGCCTTAAAACATTATCATGTTAAAAATTAGGCAGACTACCCCATGCAATGCCTTCAATGGTGGCGTCCGAAACTAATCACGTAAATGCTGCCGAACATCCCCCAATTTAGAAACCGATAAAGCTGGAGAAACCGACATTATTATACCCTAAGCACAGCAAACCAGTGCGAACGTTTGAAATGATACTCAGATCGTGCGACTGGGCAGCGGGAGTATGATGTGTACCTAAAGAACACGGATCCTGAACAGATCTGCCAAATTAAAGCGTTCGATGATCAGTTGCGTCTCAGACACACGCCACCGAATATAAAAGGTAGCAGATTCTGTAATGGATAATCTTACTGGTGTGCTACAGTAGAAACAGCAACGGATATACATGGAAGAATCCCATCTATTTTTAGTAGCAAATATATAATGAAATTCCATAAATTATGTTGAATTATTTGAATTAAGCAAAATTAAGATATTTTTAATTTCTAATTAATAAACAGGATTTTTAGAACGCTAATTTTTAGAGTAATATTCATAGATGGCAGTAAGAATCATTCTATTAGTTCTTTAAAAGAAGATGTGAATCAATAAAGAATTACAAAGATGGATTTACTGTTTCTCAAAAAAGCATTTACATGTACTGCGTTTAGCAAGTATCCTAATACCTCTTGTTAACACTATAATTTATTATCATGATAAGAAATGTAGTATGAAAGAAACATGATTACGTGAAACGTGATCATCACAATGGGAACATGTGTAATTTCATCAGCCAACCAGCGTTGGACACGTCTTTTATTTATCGATCATATTTTTTGCTTACAGTGCGCTATGTACAACACATGCTCAACACAAAAAATTTTACGACACTTCCGAGGATCGGGCAAAAAATATAAAACAAAAAAAGGCATTAATTGCAAAAACGCCCCTTTAAAGGGCCATCAATTTAGCAGTAATTCATTTAACAGCAACGTCAGTATGAGGCTAAATTTTACTCCAGCTGCTTTCCAAGATAATGTAGTGATTGACAGTTCTCACGATTCGATTGTTGGAGCATGGCCTCCTCTAACTACAACTGTACGCACGTTCAAAGCTGATCAACTCTCATAATCCAATGCGCTCACCAAGGCTTTTCATAATGGCGGAAAAACGTCGCTTCGCTAAATATTTTAGTTATAATTGTAGACGATGTCCATTAGAGAGCCTTTATTATCAGAGAGTGGCCATAGGGGGGACACAATTTGATTGGCTCCTTAGATCACGTGGTACAAATCTGCCATGTTTTGGCAAACATTTCAGAGTGGATAGTGTAACGAACATACGGGCTGCGATTTGATTATGAATTATAAAAAAAAATGTATACAGGATAGACGAAATGCCGGGCTGTGTTGATGTAGACTGTTTTAATAGCGCTAGGAAAGGTTTTCTGATGAAATCCTTCCCGCGGGACCCGAAACGACGAGCTGAATGGGCTGCCAAAGTATAGCGTTACAAGTGGAAACCAACCAACACCAGCTATCTTTGCGAGGTAAGTTTGAATATGAAAAATTGCTACATTAAGTATATAAAATGTAGACGTTAAATAATAAGGTTTTGTCAAAACACTTAATTACTTTGCTCCTTAATACGCGTTAACGTTAATACGTGGGTTTTCCTTGGTTCCATTCCCGTGAAAGCTATTCCGATGTAGTTACCGCCTTTTTAAAAGTTTTAATACGTGTTTTTTGCCTCAAAAATTAAGAATGTTCAATTATTTGCGATGTTAAATTTTTATTAGTCATACGTATTCCGATATGTTCTCAGTAGTATATTAAAATGTGCGTTTTATTGTTCGGGTAGGCCTACACTTCGCTGTTCGATTGTCGTTTCATTCATCAAGATTTACAATCGAACCCCATTCATAGCATTTTTTATTTCAGCATTTAATATTTTTATTTCATTGGTTTAATTTAAATAAATAACAAAAACAATGCGTGAAAATTATTAATGTAACATGCATTAGTCGCAAGCGTATTTCTTAACAACACTTTTGGGGGTTCACCAACTTGCATTTCATTTCCGGATAAAATGTGTTTTATGCTCGGTCACATGAAATGACTGCGTTTGGTCGGGTTTTATTAATTTCGACTAAGGGGGATCAGTGTAAACTCTAAAATTACCAGAGACAAATGAAAGTAAGAGACTGGCAGTGCCCTATTCATTTCGCTGAGCGCTACTGGTGCCACCGGAAGTGCAGCAGTCGCCCTGTTGTGAATGGCAAAAACCTAAGGCGGCGTATGTTCTCAATGTAATTTCAGCTGTTTTTGTAGATGATTTCAGGAGGTATTAGTAAGCATAACCTGTTTACTGATTTTTTTAAATAAACTTTATTGCATTAACTAACGATAACGTATACTTTTAATTGACTTTCAATAGCTGATTCAATGCCTTACGAATTTTTAAAAGAGCACGTACAACTCGCAACTCCTATCGTTATATTGGAGGCTTAACCACAGACAAGTGAAAGCATAGATGAAGAAAAATGAAGAAGCAAAGTTATTTCTTCATCCATGGTGAAAGTAAACGAAACTAGAGGAAGGATGAATTTATTTTTCAGTCTTAATTGATTTTTATTATTAAAAAAGTTGATTATTGTAACTTAATCAATTTTTAATACCTAGCAAAGAATTTCATTTGTTTTGCTAAATAAAAAGTAAATTTGAAGCCTCTTCATACAGCATTACCAGTGGAGTTTCGAAAATAGCTTCAGTTACACAAAAAATTTAAATTCATTTTTTCTTTATTGATTTTTAAATATAATAAGTCGTGAAAAGACACTGCGTACATTTTCTCCAATTATTTTTTCTGTCAGCCGCTTGGTTTCATGGTGATATCGAATATTACAGTATGTGATAACATTAAGTCTAATAAGTCGAAGCACATGATCGTCAGAAGGACTCATTTCAAACGAATGGTGAGTTAAATTAGTGAAAATTTTAATTTTGTTTTCGATTATAAAATGTAATGTTTTTTTAGAATTTTGATAAGCGTATTCAAATTCACTCCTAATGATTTTTTCTGAAATTTTTCACAGGCTTACTACATCTTTCGATGGTGTGATAAGGCCTCTTTATTTTTTTTCACAATGAAATTAAGGTTGCAGCTCTTATATTGTTCTTTCAACGCTTCTTTACATTGAATGCAGATTATAGATTTAATTAGAGACCTAGAAACAAATCCTGCAATATATTCTACAACCGAGTCATAATATTTTGACGAGATTTTAATATCAGGGATTGGATAATAGTGAGACGCATCATCTTATATGGATTCATGATTATATTCATCAGAGTTATACACGAATTAATGTTTTGTGCCCTGCACTCAATTTTAACCTGGTAAATTGAATGGCTTTGGAAATCTACAATGCAAATGTTTCACTTTCTAATTTTTCGTAGCTATTATACAAGGGTGTTTGAGCTTGGTGCTTATTTCTTGAGTGACAGTTATTTTGTTTTTTTGTTAATGTATTCATCACAATAAAAACGTTTATACTATGTTTACTGAAATGTCAGTTAGATGTTTATACTGTATAAAAATTATAAAAGCTGTGTAACAAAATTGTTTTTTAAGATAATTAAAAAAAATGCAATTTTAATTTTTGTTAATCTGATAATAATGGAATATTTGTAAAGGCAGGACATTTAAACTGGAAGGATATTTAAAAGTTTAATTGCTATCAATAAACAAACCTAACATAATTTATCAAATATTAGCTAATTGATTTTGAAATATTTTAAAAGTTTAAATTAAAAGAAAATCTGGTAACGTAAAATACTTTTGAAAAGGTATTTAAATTGTTTTTTTATAAACAAAAAACGAAAAGGAAGAAATAATTCTCAGTTCAATAAAATAATCAATTTATTAATCCAAATATTGTAATAAGCAATTAACTAATAATATAATTACTTGTGAACTGATGTATTGGATCTTTAAAAAAAAACGATTTGACCAATATGTATGAGAATGTGGTCACCAGTTAGTACTAGAAAGGGAGATTATAATTTGTACATCTCGCACAAATCATCAATAATATGGATTATAATTAGTGAACTGTATATTTTATTTTATTAACTTTCAAATTATAATTTATAAAGGAGAATTTTCCTAGTTAATTGTTTAATATAATCTCTTCCTCCTTTTCCATTTAAACTTTTTTTTTTAAATTAATGTTTAAGAATAACTTTATTTATCACAAAATAACTTTTTATCGGATGGGCCGATTTGGATAATTATTTTTTGTTTAATAGAGCAAGTTTTTCTGGTGGTCCCATAATAAATTCAACCAGATATCTTAGGTAGATATTATAAAAAATAATTGTTTGCTATTGATTCACATGCATTGCCTCCCGCGATCAGCGTTTCTTGCCAATCCCATAATGACGGCGCGAAGGCACCACTAGAGGGGCGGTCACTGCCAGTCTCTTTCTTCATTTGTCTCTGAAGATTACCAACAATTGTTATAATAAAGATTATTATATTAGAAGTTCAAATTTATTTTCAAATCTGATATTTTTATTGTTTCTCTAGGTACACTTCGAAAGTGATCAGTGGGAAAAAGTCAGAGTGGATGGTAGTCGAAAATTAAAAGCAAACACTATCCCAAATCTTTTCGCTCATCGAACTCCTCATTCTAAACGAAAACCTCCAACGGAACGAATTTCACATCCACAGAGAAAGCGGCCTAAATTTTGCGTCTTACAAACTGACGAAGGTAGATACATCCATATCAAATGACGCCGGGTGTCTAATTGAGCTTTTACGATATGCCAAATCTGTTATGGCTTAGTGTCTTAGATATTAAAATTTTCTGTTTTAATCCTATTTAGAAACTATCAGTGAAGAAACCAGTGAGGTTACTATACAGAGCAAGATTACACACTGTGAAACAGATGGACCTTCTTGTATGGAGGCTGAAAATGCATTTAATAATGAGGAAGAAGAAACAAAGTATTTAAAAGAACAGTTAACAATAACTCAGAAATATTTAGCAAAAGTAGAACGAGAAGCGGCCTTGTTAAGGACCCATTTGCGTTCGATTTCCAGGGAGAAGTACAGAAATAAGCAACGAGTGGGTAAGAATATATCCAATTGTGGTTGTGCAAGAATTTTCAAAGATGATCAATTAAAAGCTATAAATAGAAGAGACACGCGCTTTGTGAAAAGGTCAAACGCAACAATCAATCAAGCATTAGGACTAAAGTTTAGTTGTGGAAGTAGTGGCTATGAGAGTCTTTTAAAACTTAATCTTCCGTTTCCATCCTTAAGAACTCTAAGACGCAGATTAGAAAAAGTGAAGTTTACTAGCGGCATTTTGGAAGACGTGTTTGCATTTTTGAAAATAAAAGTTGGCATCCTGAATCATGAAAATGAAAAGGAATGTACGATAGTACTCGATGAAATGGTAATAACTCCCAATATTGACTTGATCCAGCCACTAATTCTTATTTTGGTATTGTAACTTTACCTGGCCATTCTGATGTTGCAACACATGCTTTGGTTATAATGCTCGGTGGTATTTCAAGTAGATGGAAACAAACAGTAGCCTACTATTTCACAGGTAATTGGATTAATGGCAGAACTTTAAAATATTATTTTAGAAGTTATTACGAAGGCTGAAGAAATAGGTTTGCCAGTGAATAGTATTATGTCTGATATGGGAGCAGCAAACAGAGCCATGCGAAAAGCATTTGGAATTGCTTCCGGAAGATTAAGTAAAACCGTTAGTTATGTTGTGCATCATTTGGATTCGGAAAGGACCATAGAGTTCCTTGCAGATGTTCCACATCTCTTTAAAAACAAAAGTGCATCATTACAATCTATTAAGAGATTTATAATTGCTAAGCCAATTCAAGAGAAATATAATCTTCCAACACAGTACATAGATGTAGAACATCTCAGATTGTTAGTGGAATGCCAGGCAAAGCAAGATTTAAAGATGGCTTACAAATTCACTGTTGAGGATTTGTTACCAAATCATTTTGATAAAATGAACGTGTCAAAAGCTGTTCATATTATCAACCATCATGTCAGCTCTGGTATACAATTATTGTCTGAAGAATACAAAGATGAAAGCATGTTAACGACAGCTTGGCTTATTCAGTTGGTGAGCCAATGGTTTCAAATAATGACATTAAGAAGTCGAGTGACTGCACTGAGCAAACGCAATAGGGCAGTGTACGATGACACAATTCAATTTCTTCAGGATTTTATCAAAGTATTTGAAACTTTGCGTATAGGA
>JAHWFO010088230.1:633699-667904 GCA_023313115.1 Rhysida immarginata | reverse complement strand
AACATTTCACTTCCCTGGGGGTGAAGGGGTAAATTTTGAAAATTTTAATTTTGTAGGGGTAGGAGTTAGACCTCATGTGTTACTTAGAAAGTTGTAGAGCATCATGTAAAATGTGGGTTTAGCAAAAAACCCGGTGAAAAAATCTCATGCCCTGCCCCCTTTATCGAGTGGGTAAAGTGAAAGGTATGGCTAGCCGATGTGACAAAAACCATTCTTAATAGGAAACAGTAGGGCCTACATTTGGAAAATGAATGAGAATGAATGAGTCGTTACCCTGAAAAGCTAATAAACTCGACCGGGCTTCCCCCCCCCCCCCCCTTCTGCAAATGCACCAAGTTCATATGAAACTTTGGGATCTTTTCTTTCCATACAAAAGGTAGCTTATATAGTCATCTATTTAAATATTTTATCTGCAAAAGATGTTTGAAAGTATACCATTCTTTTTGGCTCGTTCTGTATTCTTATAATTCTCACCAAGATGTTCACTCATGAACACCCTTCGTCTGTGGTGTTCCGATTTATATATCTTGTAGAAAAAAATAAAATCTGTTGAATCTCATTCTTTTGAAAGTTAAATTATAACAATAAGCCTAGGAGTAAACCATGAGAACACAAAGGAAGCTAAAGATATATTATTACTTACAAAGAACGGTATTAGTCCTTTCTCTCTGTCTTTCTTGATAGCTTCCAATAGTTTATCTCCGCGAAGGGAAAATTTGTCATCGCTCTCTATATAACGCATCTTTACTAGACCAATTAATCCAGCTTTTTCAACGGATGAGTGAGCCTACAGAAGGAAGTAAAATAAAATGATACTAAGCAGCTCCTATAATAGATAAGCTATGTAACGTATTACTTAGTTAAACATGTAATTTAATCCTTTGTGTGATCATTTGTTTACCTGGTCAGAACAGTAAGCGACTAAGTGACTGTTGACCTCAGCATCTTCCAACTGACAGTTGTGCGTTTTGTAACGCCGAATGGCTTCGGTGCGAGCTGCCAGCAGAGCAATGAATGTCGCTTCGCTAGCCGTCGTCTAAAATTAGCAAATAAAACTCACTAAGTGGAAGGGAATAAAGCTAAATAATTAAATTATAAAATTTTGTCTCGCACCCAACGAAAGGGAAAGGTCCCCGACATTGAAAAGTCATAACCATAGTAGGCAAATCAACAAACCAACCTTCATTGTTTTCAACAAAAAAACATATTGACCCACCATGATGAGATGCCTTTTCAGTGCTATGGCCTATCTGTCTCGTTGGCTGCATTTATGTATTAGTACAAGCTATATTAAAGACAAGAAATAGTATTTTCACTGTTAATTGCAAAATCTGTAATAGTCAACTACAGCAACTGACCACAACCTCCTTTGTAAACAAAAGCTTTAAGAAGGTATTGCAATATTTGATTGCCGATTAAGGCCGAGTTCAGATGGTTGCGTGTATACTAGATGCAAATAATCACCTTCACTGTGCACATAATCGCGTATTGAAATACTAACTTTCAGCATTGAAGCGTTCAGTAATAGAAAAAAGACCGGCAATTTGGGATATGAATTCTGAAGAATATTTGTAATATTTCACTGGAAGTATTTCTAAGTTATTCTTGAATGAACATGAGATATTAACAAATAACTTCCATTAACGTAAATAAAATGATTAATTATAAAATAAAAATTTAATTGATTGTCTCTTTTCACAATATTTATTGTATTATGGATTTAGTATACCGGTTTCGGCTATGTAGCCACCTTCAGTGCTTTTCCTATCGTCTATACAGGATGTTTTGAACTCGGTGCATCAACTTCACAGGGTGATAGGTGATAACATACTGAACATTTTTACCAAAGAATAGATGGTCCAAAATTCACTATTAAATTGCTACAGGGAAAAATGTTGGAAATACTCAACCCATTACCAGTTGAATTATGCATGCAAATTAAAAACAGAAACTAGCAAACCTTTTTGGAGGAAGAATTGCCAAAGTGTTGGAACATGTACCAATTGACATGTGGTTTCAACATGATGGGGCCTCTACACATTTAGGCACTGGTGTGCAGAATTACCTCAATACAACTTTTGGGGCCCAATGGTTTAGCAGAGGCGGACCTGATTTGTCATCTCTGGATTACTTTTTATGGGGACACATAAAAAGTCAACAAGTTTATGAGACTCTTGTGAACTCAGATGAGGACACGTCAGGCATTGTTGAAACTGTTCGCCAATCAATGTCTCTACGATGTCAGCCATGTGATATTGTTCGTAGTAGCTCCTCTGAATAATTACTGTAATCAACTGTCAAGAAAATTAACTTATTGCTGGTAACTTTTTTCCCTTAGCCATTTAATGGTGAACTTTAATGTCTTCACCTATCACCCTGTAAAGTTCGTGCATAACAGAGTACAAAAACACTCTGTATAACCGAAACTGGCATGCTAAATTCTTCATACAATAAATTTTGTGAAAAGAAACCTTCAATTGATTCATTATAAAAAGCAACATGACCCATTTAACTATACGGATTAAAATAAAATGATGATGAAACGTCGCTTTTCATTCCCAAAAATTGGACATCATGTAGACCCCAAAATTGTGGATTGAAAATTGACCTTTCAAAATTATTATTTATTATTGTATTTAATTAATTTTACATTAATTTAATAGAAGTTATTTGATTATACTCGTGTTCATCTAAAGAATATTCCAATAAAATAATAGATTAAAGTACATGGAAGCAACTGGTTTTGATTTTTTGCAATGATGAAGATTCAAAAGAAAAAAAAAAGAAAATTGGAAGAAAAAAAAAACAACTTTTTTTTAAAATTTATTCATGCATGTATTTTTATATGACAATGTTTAAATCATATTATTATGCAACTCTAAATTTTCTGTCCTTTACAAAGTAATTTGTAAATTGAGCTCGAACTTTATGTGGATGGAAGGTATATTAAACTCCAATAGGATGTAGGGGTCTAGTATAAACCCAAAGGTGTTGCTAACGTTTGTGGTAAAGGAATACTCTCTATCATCATAAAATGTCTAAATCAGAGAAAATTTAATATTTATATATTTTCATCATGATTTGGTACAGATTAAGAATTTTAACATCATTTACCATTAGTCTGTTTAATCATATACTGTACATTACATGGTAACTTTACTGTAGAATCATAAGTAATCATTGGAACCTCTCTTACACAACTGTAGACTGCTTTATAGGAAATGCAAGGACTTTCATTTTAATAAAAAAATTAAAGAAAATGCAATGACTTCGTAAAATTTTGAAAGAAGTAAAATTCTGAATGCATTCTTGTCTGGAGGCTACTCTAATTAAATTCATTTCGATTGCTTAGTATTCAGACGTAAATGACGTTTAAATGACATTCGACCTTTTAGAAACGTAAAATTTGTGCAGCAAACATCCGAAACAAGACAAGGGCACGATCCCTAAAATTTGGATTGTTAAGATAATTCGCTGCCAGATGGCAACAAATCATGCTTGCCCATTTTCTTTTCTCACTCCCATAGTTTCTTCGGTTTTAATCAATAATAATAAATTCAAAAATATTCGGTTTATGCAGATGTCATATCTTATAATCCTTGAATTCATGATAACAATGGCCTCGAGTTATTTTACTGGGTGTCTACAGCATTTACATAGAGAGCGAAATTAAACGAACTAAGTTATTTTCTCAGCCCTTGTTTGTAAATTACATTACTACTCTCATACCATTTTCAATAGTATTTCGAAACAAGCTTTGGTGATCCATGAAAACGTATCTATCTACAGGGTGTCTTAAAATAAGATAGATGGTTAGGTTAGGTGACGGCTATTTCATTTTAAAAACCGTCAATCCTTTTTTAGGACACTCTGTATCTATCTATTTATCTTTAAACAAGTGTACATGGATAGATAGATGGGTAGATAGAAAGATGGAAAAAGTGTCCGAACACAAGAGATATTGACAATATCCGTATGGTGTCAGCCCACATTTAGCCGCAATCATATTACGTACTCAATCCATTTCTAATAACGGCAAGCTACTATTAACATAGCACGTAATTCCGACAGGGAGGTAGGGCGTGTTATTAGATTTCATAGCTGTAGATCCAGTTCATTCATACGGTCTCCATGGGATCAAAGCTACGGCCACACACAGCGCGACGGATGGGACGGACGCTACGCGTCCAAAAAAATATGCGCCTTTATTCTCTATGTAAGTGGCCACACAGAGCTGCAGACGCTACAGACGCGACGTTCTGGACGTTTTATTTGCGCAAATGTTTTCTGGACGTCCAAAACGTCCGACGTGGATGGGCATGCGCAGGCGACCAGCAATGGTGATGTGTTTATCGCCTACAGCTAAAACTACAGCCATACAGAGCCGATGCGACGAATGCTATGTTCGCTCCGATTTGTTTAAACTCCTTTTGTTTCATTGCTTATTTGAAGATTTACATAAAGAGAGGATAAATTTTAGTTTACAAGAAATAATGTGTATTACAATTATAATGAATTAATATAATTAATATCTATACTCTAATTATTGTAATTAATTATTAATATTACGATATAACTACGATATAATTATGCAATATGTTAATTATATGGAACGATATGGATAGAGGCTTTATAATACTATACATTAATTGTTTCGATTTTTGTTCCTGTCTTTTTCAAAGTATATTTTCCAATCTCTTTTGGTTTGCTGTCTATGTAAAGCCACTATTTTTTATTCTTTTGTTTATACTTCTTTTAATGAATTACGCATTTGAATTTATTTAACTATATAATTATTTTTTCCAAAAAACATGTATTCATTTGCTCTAGAAACGCCATAATCGTAGAATATTCACACGATTGAAAACAACGAAGCTGCAAGCAATGAGGATATCACCATTGCTTTTCTACTACGAATGCCCGTCCACGACGGGCGTTTTGGACGTCCAGAAAATATTTGCGCAAACAAAACCCTCCTCGATGCATCCAAACGTCCAAAACGTGCAGAACGTCGCGTCCGTAGCTCTGTGTGGCCACTTCGCGGCCATAATCTCGCGCTTTTTCGTTTGAAAAAGGCCCATAACTAGATAATAAAAAGAATTTCTTCAGCCAATACCTTTTCAGCACTGTAACTGGTCTTCCTTTACATTAATGTACATTCAATAAATCATCAAGTAAGTGAACGTTAAAAAGTTCAAAAAAACGTTCAGTGGCAAATTTTTGTGTAAACGTTTATATGGATATTTTAAGGCTTTTCGTGATCATTAGATCTATTATTATGACCGATAGGTACTTATGTTTTCACAATGTGCGTCCGTCCGTCTGTCTGTCTGTTGGTGCTCTAGCTTTCGAACGCTTCCGAATTTTCGCCATTCGACAACTTAGGGAAATCGGAAAACTGAGTTCGTTGGTGGAAAAAATCGGTGAACTACTTCCGGTTCAAAAGGTCAAAAATAATATAGGGAACCACGTTTTTCATTATACTATTCCATTGTTTAAATGGCCTGTGCATTGCCAAATGCTGTTCTCCCTTTAAGATTCTATACCTAAAGCAGAGAAAAAGCTTGTGAATTAGGTGAAGACATGTGATCGTCTCCCTTGATTGGTCAATATCAGTCAGAACTGGTTCAAGGGTATGTGATTTAGTGATACCATTATGGTCCACTGGAAACTTTCAATGCTAACATGTGGCATGTATTATATCAAACAGCTTGAAATAACATGTCATGATTGAATATTAACGTAACGAAAATTAATGATAGTCGAAATTGGTTCAAAAGAATCTGGTTTAGTGTAACTAGAACTTTCAAAGCTAAAATATGGTAATTAGAACTTTCAAAGCTAAAATATGGCATGTAATATATCAAACGCCTTGAAATGTGCCATGAATGAATAAAACGTAAAATTAGTGATAGTCGAAATTGGTTCAAAGGCACATGGTTTCGTGGACCCATTATGGTTCAATAGAACTTTCAATGCTAAAATATGCATGTAATATATCAAACGTCTTGGAATGATGTGCCATGAATGAATATAACGTAAGGAATAAAGAAAAGTTGTTTGTTCCGACTATCCCTACTACCTCTCCAAGTTTGGCAGTATAGTTAATTTTCACCCTGTATAAGGCTAATTCAATAATTTAGTGATTTCATTGCGTTAAATTTAAATCTGCAAGTTGTAAATTTTGAATCAAGTTAATAAAACTGTGTTAATTGCATCCAAGCCTCCCATCCCCTTACTTCTGTTACAACTTACATTCATTTCTTCCACTGCACACGTGACAATGGATAAAGTAGTGTTTTCAGACGAAAAAATGGAGCGTTCATGGCCCCGATGGCATGATTTACGAAAGCAGTCCGCGATATTCTCCAAGCGACAGCAGGGTAAGCTAACAAACAATGCTAAGTACGTTTTCATACGAATGGAATAATAATTCGTTACTATAATAATGTAGGTGGAGGAATCGTATTGCTTTGAAGTGGATTTGGCATCAATGGCACAACAGATTTGGTTGAAATAAAAGAACACCTAAATTCTGAAAATACCAAGAGATGATATGACCAATATTACGTCGCCAGGCGCCAAAATTAGCAGCTCGAGGATGGTATTTCCAGCAAGATAACGCACCCGTAAATGTTTCTAAGTCAACCGGGGACTGGTTTGAGCGGGAGAAATTTCTACTTTGGACTGGCTAGCCAGAAGTCCTGATATGAATCTATGGGGCATTATGGCGCATAAAGTATATGACCACGGAAAAAATATAATAATGTTCAAGCACTAAGGCAATTATTGCAGGGTGGAATGGAACAGCAATAGACACACTAAAGAATCTTATATCATCAATGAGACAAAGAATATGTACTTTAATTAAGAAAGCAAGGAGCTTTTCTACATTAATTAATGAATTAATTTTGCTTTCATTTTCAACTCCATTTGATTTCTAATAAGTTTTCTTGCCATTGTGAGACAGCTCATTTGCATTAATATTGCAGTTCAATTCAGAGTTGCATATTATGCACTGAATCCTGTCATCTGTTGCTTTTGGAAAATAATTATTTTCTTGTATTCTACAACAAATTCTTACGGCTTTATGTGCAAATTAATAGTTTTCCATAACTTAGGACAATTAAAGGGTGTTCTATATTTTTGAGAGACACCTTATGATATACAGCTTGAATGAGGTCGGGACATTGCTCTTGGAAAACGTCGCATGAGTGTTTATGGACCACTCTCCGTGAAACCCTCGATGAGCGACGAGTCTGATGAACTTTTGCAGGCCAGAGGAGAAACGCTACCTATTGTACGTAGAAAAAGTACTAGATAATCCAAGTCACATGTGAGCGCACATTCTTGCTGAAATATTGCATCGAGAACTGTCATAAGATAGATCATTGTCCAAAACATCTGTGTTAGGATAACTGCAACACTTAAAAATGACTTCATCAATTGAATGCATTGCCATTTAAAATTAGGACACTTGGCTTAGGGTCTTTGCAGAATGCACGCTTCAGATTACGTTTACTGCAAAATCTCTGAACAAGATTCGATCATTGTTACAGTAAGTTGAATCACTGACTCATCGGTAAAGACTATGACAGAGGAAATTAGTTTTATCACTATTATCTTTATTCATATCCAGTCTATAATTTCTAAAATTCGTGGATAAGCATTTACCCCCCAAATATTTAAGCTCACAATGCATACATCGTACTTCGAATTTTATATGTAATCAGCGCATGTCAACGTCCATGGTATTAAGCCCAAAGGAAGTCTCAGAAAAGGGGCATCTCGTGGTATGTTTCGTCAACGCCATATGGTAAGATGCTGGTTCTCCCGTATAGTCGTATGAATTTGCCGTCCAGTACCTTGAAAGCGATACAAGTGGCATATGTCGATTGGAAAGCCCGCTTCCCACAACCTCAATAATCCTGCATTGCTCAAATTCGATCAGGTATAGCTATTTGACCTATTTTCGAGTGCAGGGCATAGTCAGCCACTAGTAAGACCATAATCTGAATTCAGGCATTTTACTGTTCTGTACCCTCAATTTACATCGCATGCAGAAACGTTCAGAGGTCGCTGTTCCCCAACATTTTTTATATCCTTCACAAGTGATCTGCCCTGATATATTAGATTATAAAGAAACTTTCACTGACCTGTATGACACCTCCACCGGTGCTGCTCCTTTTTACATGCAGAAAATCCTCTGGCAAGCCGATCATTCTTCCCAGCCATGTCATTACTACAAGTTCTAATTCAGTGCACGCAGGACTCGAAGCCTTAAAATTAAAAAGAAACATTTTTGCTAAGAAACTTATAAAATTTTTCAAAGGAAGTCTCGAATGGAAGACATATAATCAGTATTCTAATTTGCGAAGATGAACACCTGTTGTTAAGATGTTTTGCACAATTATCAAACATAACAAATACAATATTGTTATTGTTTTATAAGTTTATACACCCATAAAATACGCCACAATAATGGCCAAACAGCAGAACGTTTCGAAGAAAGCTACGCGGTTTCTTGCCCAATTCCTCGACGATCCACCTTGAACAGAAATGATCTCGCTACCCTCCAGAGCATGCTTGGGATAAAGACTGTGTTCAATCCTTCTTCAAATGGATAGATAGTTCATCACATGGCTGCCTGCTTCTCATTCGATGCTCCAGTCCGCCCATAAATGTTCAGAAAAGATGTTGAACATTTATGAAAGTTTCTGACATAGGCAGAAACATGACATGGTTTACCGTCTTGGAAAAAACAATTCTCATTTCTAGAAAACTGCAAAGTACCCGATTGTCCAGAGCATCATAGTTCATCGTGAGGGCGCCAAGCCAAACCATGAGAAACCCTCCACACCATGACGCATCTACTACCAAGCTCCACACAGGGTAAGAAACAGATTGGTAAAAGGGTTCTGGCATTCGCCACACAAATCGGACTGGTACAGAATATGACGGGATAATTCATTCTCTAAGACCCTTCTCCGTTGCTGTACTGTCAGCCATTACTCGTTCTTAACAATGGGTGAATAATTTTTTGTCCTGTGAGCTTATTCTACTGATCATAGAGTGGAGTTTCTAACATATTAGTGGAATTAAAAATATCAGTGTTTCATAGCATATTTGGGCTTAACATGGTCACAGTTTTTTATTATACAGGGTGAATACAAAAGTCTGAACCCCCCTTTTATTTTTTGAACCGAAGCAGATATGTCAATTTTGATGAATCCAATGAACAGAAAGTTGAGGGTGGCCTATCCCATGGTGCACTTTTCATCATCCCAAATATGCAAATTAGGACACATTCAAAATTTATCTCAAAAACCATAAGGGATAGAGAAATAAACCCAATTGCGAACTTGTTCAGCATAAAAAAACAAACCAAACAAAAAAAAATCATACAAATCGGACCAACCAATCACCCACAATCACGTGGTGAACTGTTTGTAGCTTACAAACAGTCACATTGCACAAGGAAAAATGAATGTTGATATTTCCACCATGTAAAGCATGCAAATCAAAAAATTAACATAAATTACCATACTCACATTCACTTTCATGCGGAAAAGCAAATACAAGGCATATTTCAGCACACAGAAGACGGAACAATTCCAGAATGGCAAGCTACACTGTTCCGGAAATGGTCAACATGATCTTCTGCTTTGGAGAGGCAAGGAGAAACCTACATGCTGCAGTTAGGTTGTATCGAGACAGATACCCTAACGAACGCCATCCATCTCGTCAAACAATGCGTCACATTATTCAAAGATTCGAGGCTACAGGGAATGTTAATGCAGAACGAGGACGACCAAGGGCACAAGGCGACGAGGATACAACAACAATAGTTCTGGCTGCAGTTGCTGCAAATCCCCACACAAGCAGCAGAGCAATTGCTGCAGATGTTGGGTACCATCAGAGAACTGTTCTCAAAATTCTACACGTACATCATTTTCACCCATACCATATTCACTGTCACCAGGAGTTACTGCCATTGGATTATGCTGCTAGGGCCGCCTTCTGCAACTGGTTACTTACCTGCCTAGATGACAATCCAAACTTTAGTCTTGAGGTGTTGTGAACAGATGAAGCCCAGTTCACCAGGGATGGAGTTATCAACAGGCACAACCATCATCATTGGGGCAGACGAAAACCCACGATGTCTGGGAGAAGCAATTCATCAAGTGAACTGGAGAATCAATGTGTGGTGTGGATTGTACAATGACACTGTGGTTGGACCGTATTTTTACGACGGAACACTGACTGCAGAACGCTACCGGGCTGAAATTCTCAACGTGGTAGTCACAGACTTCATTGACAATTTGCCATTGGCCTCGTATCAGCGCACGTGGTTTCAGCATGATGGAGCTCCTCTACATTATGGGCTGGTCGTTCGCGAGCATCTAAGTGAGATGTTTGGACAACAATGGATTGGCCGAGGATGACCAGTTCGTTGGCAACGCCGCTCCCCTGATTTTATACCACTTGACTTTTTCTTGTGAGGATACCTGAAGGACAAGGTTTATGCTACGCAGCCCGCCTCACTGGAGGATCTGGTTCAACGAATCCAGGAAACGTGCCGAGGAGCGACACCAGCCATGCTTGCCGATGTTTTGGCGTCAGTTAAGTTCCGTGCCCAATTGTGTTATGGTGCCCACGGTCGTCACATCGAGCATTTTGTTGATTAACTTTATTTTTAAGCTGTTTGAAGTAACTTGTTTGTGCAGTGTAACTGTTTGTATGCTACAAACAGTTCACCACGTGACTGTGGGTGATTGGTTGGTCCGATTTGGATATTTTTTTGTTTTGTTTGTTTTTTTATGCTGAACAAGTTTGCAGTTGGGTTTATTTCTCTATCCCTTACGGTTTTTGAGATAAATTTTGAATGTGTCCTATTTTGCATATTTGGGATGATGAAAAGTGCACCATGGGATAGGCCACCCACAACTTCCTATTCATTGGATTCATCAAAATTGACATATCTGCTTCGGTTCAAAAAATAAAAGGGGGGTTCAGACTTTTGTATTCACCCTGTATACTAGCAACGACTACGAGAACGAATCATCTATTTTAAAGCTGTTTAGGTATAGACTTGAAAAAGATCTGAAGCAGAAGTGAGGAGAGACTCTTGACACTGAGGCTTCAATACTACATACAGTATTGCAACTTTTTCCATTACATGATAATATATACTTTAGTAAAATAAAAAAGTTGTTACCCAAGTAAAGCCGAGACAGTTGATAGCATCGGCCAACATGTCGCCCAAGAGTGACGGGAAAGAGTTCAGAGCTGGAAAATAGGCGTGCATGTGAGGACTCTGCCAGTGCGTCACCTGCAACAAAAAGTGGAATGGAATTTAATAAAGAAAAGTTATTAAAGAAATAGAAAGTAATTGAAGAAAGGAAGAAAAAAAAGATTAAATCAAAAAATTTTAAAGATTACTGAAAAAATGTTAATCATATCTGCAATCTTTACAGTGAAACAATAAAAATTTTATTTTAGTAATTTAATAATAATACCTGGATATTGCTAAACGTTAAAATTCCTTGTTCATACAACTAGATTATTATCTGATAACTATCAGCTCATTTAGAAAGTTCTTGCGTATTTCTGTAACTTGGTCTTTGTACTCCTTAACAGAAATGGCTCTGTCCAACATGATTTGCATCCTCCCACCAATTACTTTGAATTAAATAAATTATTTTCTCGTAGTAACAAGCGGTAAATGAGAATCTGCAATATTGAATACTGAAGTCAAAATTCGAGCAGCTTTGCTTTATGAATTCAAACGGAGTCACAATGTAACTGAGGCATACCAAAATGGACAGGATGCCTTGCCATAATGAAAAACTCATGATATCATTAGAAAAAAACTTGGTGCATTATCTCCAGTTTACATTTATTAATTTCTTATGAAAAACTCAGTTTTGATTTAAGAAATTTCGCGATGGAATCCCTCTAAGACGTATAATCCTTATTCTAGACGACCTTGATGAAGATGCAGCTAATCCACGCCAAACCTGTCATTAATTAGCCAAACAACTCTGTGACAGAGGGAACTGTGCCAAACTGTCTTCTCATAACGGGGAGAGTAAAAAAAATGGATAAAAGTGCAATACCTGGCCATTTGGTCTTCCTTACTTTAACATTATAACAGAGAGCACTGCAAGAATTCTTAGAGCAAGGTCAAACAAGCACAGCTCCAACGGGCTCATCAGAAACCCCTCCAACATCAACCAGCATTGGTAAATCGCAAAGGTCCCCTACTGCTACAGGACAATGCAAAACCCGTTCAAAGATTATACAGCTTGGATGGGAAGCTTAGCCTCATCCTCCATACACAGCTGAGCTGAGATCTCTTCTCAGATTATCACCTGCTTAGATCATTGAATAATCATGTGCTCAAGAAAGTTTAAAAATCGTCATACCCTCGAAGTAATGTTGATGACTTTTTCATCTCCAAAACCAAAGATTTCTACCATTGACATGGGATTTACAATTTTCCACTCATTGGAGACATGCTATTGATTATTTTGTGAGGGGGGGGGGATTTTGATGAATAAATTGAATGTCTTTAAGTTATGTGAGTGCAAATGTATCACTGAAAATACGGAATAACTTTTAAAATAAGGAAAACACAACAAGTGACCAAAATTCTTGGTTGTTCCAGAACAACTGTCACATATACATGCAGAGAATTTGGTGAAAAAGGAAAACTGGAAAATGTAAAAAGAACTGGCGTCCAAAAGCGTCAACACTAAAAATGATCAAGTGCTGCGACAACTGTGCAAGAGTAACAGAAAATCAATATCCAAAGAACTTAACAAAGAATGGAAAAAACAATGTGTGTGACAAAACTGCGTAATCGGTTAATCCATACATGACCAAACTCCACAGGAAAAAAGAGACTCCAGTGGGCAAAACAGCATCAATCGTAAACTCTAGATGATTGGAAGAAAGTAATTTTCTCCGACGAAAGTAGAATTTGCCTCGGTTATGGTGATGATGGAGGAAAGAAGTTCGCGTGGAGACTTGTCAATGAAATATTCGACGAGGACTGTTTGTTGAGTGAAACAAAGTTCACTCTCGGTCTAGTAATCTGGGGATGCATGATGATTGATGGCGTTGGCTACATGTGTGTGTGTTAGATCGAACTGTAAATGCTGATGCTTACATAGATATTTTAGATTGTCGTCTACTTCCCACCGTCGAAGGTAATTTTTGCGAAGATGTTGTCGTCTTCCAAGACGATAACGCTTCTTGTCAAAGAGCAAAAAAAGTAAAAGAATGGTTGAACTCACATGTCGAAAACTTCAATGGCCAGCGAACAGTCCAGACCTACGTCCGATTGAAAATTTGTGGAAGAAACAAGACAAGGGCACGATCCCTAAAATTTGGATTGTTAAGATAATTCGCTGCCAGATGGCAACAAATCATGCTTGCCCATTTTCTTTTCTCACTCGCATAGTTTCTTCGGTTTTAATCAATAATAATAAATTCAAAAATATAAGGACGGTTTATACAGATGACATATCTTATAATCCTTGAATTCATGATAACAATGGCGTCGAGTTATTTTACTGGGTGTCTACAGCATTCACATAGAGAGCGAAAATAAACGAACTAAGTTATTTTTTCAGCCCTTGTTTGTAAATTGCATTACTACTCTCATACCATTTTCAACAGTATTTCGAAACAATCTTTGGTGATCCATGAAAACGTATCTATCTACAGGGTGTCTTAAAATAAGATAGATGGTTAGGTTAGGTGACGGCTATTTCATTTTAAAAACCGTCAATCCTTTTTTAGGACACTTTGTATCTATCTATTTATCTTTAAACAAGTGTACATGGATAGATAGATGGGTAGATAGAAAGATGGAAAAAGTGTCCGAACACAAGAGGTATTGACAATATCCGTATGGTGTCAGCCCACTTTTAGCTGCAATCATATTACGTACTCAATCCAATTCTAATAACGGTAGGCTACTATTAACATGGCACGTAATTCCGTGTCAAAGAGCAAAAAAAGTTAAAGAATGGTTGAACTCACATTATGTCGAAAACTTCAATGGCCAGCGAACAGTCCAGACTTACGTCCGATTGAAAATTTGTGGAATAAATTGAAATCTTTGGTTAAAATTAATAATCCAGTAAATAAATCAGAATTGTGACATTGTATCAAATTATGTTGGAAAAAAATTGATCCTGCATATTGTATGAATCCATGCCTAAACGAATTCAAGCAATAATTCGTTCAAAAGGAGGACAACAAAATATTGAAATAAAATGTCAAATATTTTTCCCCTGAATGAACGATACCAAATACTATTTCCATGGAGGGGGTTCAGAAAGTATTTTTACAACAGTTTAATATTTTTCCATTATACAGTGCAGTAACATTTTTTAATAGACTATTTTTGTCCTTTGTCCTAAAACACTGAATTGTCTATTTGACTTAAAAGTTAAACATTTGTCAGTGTCAATGTCAAATATTTTTATCAGGGATTGTACTTTTGAGGTTCTGTAAAACTCTATTGTCTCCAGAATTTGATTTAGACCAATTTGGTTCTTCTATTTGTAACAATAAGGCAGTAGAGGACATTATTAGAATCGGCACAAACCCGAATGAAGTAAAAGGTGACGAAGAAGGCAAGAAACTTAGAAAGAAATACCTGCGAGCTGTGACGTTTTATAGTTGCTATGGATGGAACTCAACTCAATCCCACAGGCTGGGGCATTCCAAATAAAGCACCGTCGACTACTCGGCTCTGTACTAGTTAATATCGCTGACAATGACTTAACCGTAATAAAGTGTGTTTGCTGAAAACAAAAGCTGATGCTCCTTCCCTTTATACAATATGATCGTGCGAGTGGAAATTCGAGTTTAGCAGAACGTTTGTTACAAAAGGGTTTTTGTCAGGCAAGGCTTCCACAGTGTCACTATTCTGCTAAGAACACTTGCCAGCATTCATCAACCTCTCCGAGAGACTGGTTTTTAACGATTGATATTTTCAACAAATTCTGAATAAAAATAAAGTTTTTTCCTCCTTTCATGGCCTTCCATTTTTCTGCATCTGGTAATAATCATTCAACGCGTCGTGAATGCGTTTTTGGATTAAAGTTTATCGGAACTTTTTCCATCCTTATGACGTGCCCAATCCAGTCTCTGAATTTGATCACCTATTTCATGAGCACCCTAAAATAGTATTTTTTGTGACTCAGGGAACCGTGTTAATCAAAGGATTAACAGATAAATAGGTTGTTCGAGAGAAAACTTAGATCAACTTTACAGAGAACGATAGTGATCAAATATTGACATCAACTTTAAAGCTATTAATTGTTAATGATGGCGTCCTTTATCAATATTAGCTTTGATATAACGTGATTCGCTAGGAACTCTTTGCCATCTCGGATATTTTATTCACCCAAATTATTGAAAACTTTAATAAGCTTTTGTATAGAGTCTACTTCACTTATCTCGATGGATAGGATGAACGAGTTTCCTTTTAGCATCTTAACTATGTGGAATTCGATTTGTAGTGGTAATATGAAATATGGAGGCTCTGCAATACATTTTACTGATCAATAAATCTGCCAATCGGTTTCGCCATATTTTCCCGGCTTTGTCAGGGTGATGGAAAGAATCCATGCAAAATAGATTTGAAATTGAATCAAATATTTTTTTGCAGCTATTCATGGTGAAACCAGTTGGTGGATTTTTTTCATCAATAAAATGTACTGCAAAGCCTCCATATTTCATATATCCAATAGCGAGACAAAGACCTTGAACTATATAGATCTTAGTAGTGATAATAAACGAAACATTATACGAGAATGTAAGGATAAGAATAATAAAAGGAAAACATCAGGAAACATCGGGACTAACAAATAGAAGTTGCACACTTATGAAAAAAGAATATTTAGTCATCCTAAATTGTTTTAGTAGCCATTGGGGTTATACTGAAGGGGTTATGTAGTAGCCAAGGTCTGTCCCAAAATGATAGAATCATGGTCTTCACGTGTTTTATTATCTTTAATATTTTTAACAACGTAATGATAATATAATGAACTCTGATTCAACTTGAACCATTTTGCACATGTGAACATTATATTAATGTTTAAAGTTTGTTATATTCATAATATTGTATTGATAGTGACAGTTTGCTTGTCCCAGAATGACAGAATCATCTAACAAAAAACGGAATATTCCTAAAAATAATTGTGTAAATGAAAAAAGCTAGAGCACAAACGCTTATTCACCAATTTCTCAATCTGCTTCAGTATTCTGAAGTAATCTTTTAAATTGTTTTCCAAAATCACGGGACGAAGAAAAGCATTACCTGAATTTGAAAAAGGACAACTCATGTAATTGTGTAAGCATTAATTTGCCAGGAAAATTAGTAGGTTCCATTATGTTTTGCAAATCTAATGGAAATTATGGCCAAAAGAACTGCTCTGGTAGACAGCACTCCCTGACTTCCCGCCAAAAAAGACAGATTATAAGGTAAATGATCAGTTCCACAACGAGTTCAAGGCAAGTAGTTTCACAACTCAACAGTTCATCGAGCAACACGATACACAGGAAACTGGATGTGGCTACGTTTAAAAACTGCAACGCAAAACGACGACTCCTCTAAAACGGCATTAAGATCAAGAGTGTGGAATGGGGCAAGTATCATATCTCAAGAGGGTAATATGGACTTGCAAAGAGAAGTTAAACTCTGATGGGCCAGATGGAATGAGTCATTATTGGCACGATTTAAAAAAGAAGAAAGACTGTTTTCTAAACGCCAACAATCAAGTGGGTCTGTGACGCTGCAGGCAGGTGCTGGATGAGGAGGACGAGAAAGGACCCCAAATGCATTCGTTTCAGGAAGGATGGTGGCTGTTGCATATGAAAGAATGATTGAAGAATATTTTCTGTCATTCTCAGTTAAATTAGGTTTACCGTTTTTCATATTGCAGAAAGATAACGTACTTGTCCAGAATGCAATATCCACTTGGAAATGGACTCTGGATAACGAAATAAACTGCCCACCGTGCTCTCCGGACTTGAACACCATGGAGAATTTGTTTGGTATATTTTCTAGAAAAGTTATCAAGGTAGACGACAATTTGTTTCTGTGAACGACCTAAAACAAGCAATAAAGATGGCATGGGACAAAATCGAGATGTCCAATCTAAATCTACAAGGATTGTTTAAATCTATGCCAGATATATATATGTGTTGCAAAATAACAATAGTTTTATTTAAAGGTTGTTAAAGAAAAGGTGGCCTCTATCGGGGTGATCGATGGTCATTGGCTGCTGACGTGTGACGTCAACTGGAAGGTTGGAGCAGACGAACGCCATAGAAAACAATAAGGAATAGCGGGGGGACCCTTATTTTCCAGCCTATTTTTACTATCTATCACCAATATAAAAAAATATGAAAAAATATGAAAAAAAACCCATGCCAAGGTTTTATATAAATAATTTATTGGAATAATATGTGTTTAAAATTCCGAGATTGCAAAAACATTCAGGCCTATTTATATACATTTAGCACTGAAATACAAAAGCAAATACTGCAACAGCGAGGCCACCTCGTCAAAGCAATTCTTCAACGATTAACCTGTTACAGTATTCAGTCATTTAGCATTAAGTGCTACTACTGCATTAAAACATCTGCCAATAAATGTATAATTGTAAAAATATGATAGGAAGAAAAAGAAAGGTAATGCCTACATACCCGATTGCTTTCTGTTTGAGTCTGACCGAACACTTTCGTTTTGCTCATATTACAATTTGAGAATGAAAGCATATCCCACCTCGTCGTTTTTCCCAACGTGGTTTACAGAGTCTTCAAATGAACCTGAAGTCACTGAACAGTTTTAATTACTTGGTACGAGTGAAGGAGGTGAAGATGAAAGCGAAGAGTCTTCTGTATATTTTATTTTCTAAACTTCTCTCTCAGGTTTCAATTTTCTCTTAACTTTCGATTTTCTCGTAGGGCAATCTGTTGGATTTTTGCGTCTTAACACTCGTATCAAGAGCACATCTCCTGCTCAGGAATTCTGCTCGTTACGAGTGTGCTCTTTTTACCATTATAAGAAGGGGGGGGGGGGTTGCTCATTTAATGAAATTTTGCTCGTATCTATTGCCATGAGAAGAATAAATGCATGGAAATATAATAAATCCCACTCTAGATTATAATATTGGACTAAAAATAATAAATAATTGCGATTATTATTAACAAAAGCGCATGGAACTCCAGCTATCTCAGCTTTGTTATGTTAAAAGAGACGGATCGCCTGCCAGGTGATGTCACAATCCCAGAAGGCAATGCGAGTACTTTTGAGAGAAATCGGCCGATAGAGGCCAGCTTCTTTTAAACAACCTTGGTTTTATTTGGTTACTAAATTTGTATCTTTTATATATAATCCCAGTGAGTGGTTCTATCATTTTGGGATAAGCGAACGGTCACTTTCAATACAATATTGTGAATATAACAATTTTAAACAACAAAAGGCAATTCATAACTTGGGACGTTTTTCAGCACTTCCTCGAAGGAGGCTGCCGTTATGTTATCGTCGAGGCCGATGCTACAGCCGATTTCTCACAAAATACTCTGAGGTTTATTCACTTCTAAGTAAAATTTGTCACCAATGTCTGGTGCTAATTGTCGGATGATAGAAAGATCGTAGATCAAATGTGAATATCTGAATTTGATTGGTATATCGATAACTAGTTTTCATAGAAACATGTGCTTCGTATCGCCATTAAATTTTCTATGGGACTAGATGCTCAAAGTTTCAGATTTTCTAACTCAGGGCAATTTCAATTCTCTATTGTGTATCTAGTGCCAAGAATGGGCACATGAAACCTGCATAACGACAGAGAAAGTCTGTTTCATGCAATACTTGTTTTGCATGTAGCAATTAAATGCCAAAAGTTGATATCAAAGGTCAACTTAAGAAATGTTAAGTGCTTTTTCTCATTTTATACTGTAATTTGCTATATCTAGTCTTAGACTCCTGCCTCCATAAGATGGGACATTGTTAAAATTATAAAAGCCTATAAATAACTTACGATTCTTTTGCTATTTATGCCAATAATTTTTCCTGTATTATAATTAGTTAATAGCTTCTGTTCATCAATTACGGTGTCTTTTATTTATATATTGTGGTTCCAACAAAAATATTTTCTTTAAAACGTCCCAACTTGTGCAGCTCTCCATTCTAAGTTAACATTAACGTGAAGAGGATTTGCACTATTAATGCATTTGAATTAAGAAACCCTAGCGTTGTTAATCCTTTTTATTTTTCGAGCTTCCACTAATCATTATTTGTGTTAATTTGGTCTTGATAAAGATACTCGAATTGAAATTCGATGCTGACATATTGAAACTTTACGATTTTTACTAATTTTCATATATTGTGTGCCAAATTAAACTTAATATTTATTATTTGCCAAACTTAACGGTATTTTGGCTTCTTGCTTATATTTTGGAAGGAGTTTAACGAACTTATTGGGTTAAGCATTATCGAAAGTCTGTCTAAATCGCGTGATCTTATCAGATGTACTCTTATAATAAACTATTGCTCAAAAGTATTCATACCCTAGACAATTCCTTCGTTTCACAATAAATCAAAATGATTGTGAGCAATCGTGTTAAGCATATGAAAAAGCACAAAAAATATTAAGTTTTCAATACATATTATTAATACAGATAATTTATTAAGGAACCAAAGAAACAAGTTGGGCTAAACAAAAGTATTCGGACGCCTTGTTAAATATTCTATATGACCACCTATGACTTTTATACCTTAAGTCGTTTTGGCCTAATCTTTCCTCATTATTCTACACAGAACTGCTTCAATTCAGTCAAATTAGAAGGAGAAAGGTACTCCACCATATTTTAGAGTTCTAACCAGCATCTTTCGATGGGCTTCAAGTCCGGCCATGGTTCCAACAGGTTGATCTTAGATGACTTTGTGAGCAGACGGTATCTGATGTTTCCTTAAAATGTCTTGGTACTTGTTGGAATCCATCGTTCCATCAATAACAACAAGCTCACCTGGTCCAGTTAAACATATACAACCCCACAACAGAATGCTTCAACCACCATATTTAGTGCTTTACCCACCATATTTAGTGCTTCAACCACTAAACTTTCTTCTCTTAGTGCTTCTCCAGGAAAACGCCACACAAACTCAGGTCCATTACTTGTTGAATAGCTTCATTTTCGTTTCATCTGACCAAATGATATTTTCAAAATACTTTATCAAAGGTCAATCGCATTTTCTTGTGAATAGGCTTCAAAAGTGGTTTCTTCCTAGCTGCACATCCTCGGAATTCAGGTGGCGTCAACCAAACAGTAGAGTTTGTTACTTGAATAACACCTCGTTCCTTGGACAGCTTTGATGACGACATACTTCTGTTTTGAAGAATTGTGCATTTGAATTCGATTTCCACGTTCTGATAGTGCACTCGGTCGTCCACATCAAGGAAAATTGGTAGTGAATTCTTTCTGGTAATTTTGAATAATAATTTGTATAGTAGAAACAGGAATATTCAGATGCTTATGAATCTTCTTGTATCCTGCACCCTTTTCGTGAAACCTGATGATCATTTCACGAACTTCTTGAGAATGTTCTTTAGTTTTGCCCATCATGCAGGAGGCTTTAGGACTAGAACACTCCACGATAAGCATAAGACGATATTTTCACCTAAATAATGTTGGCTTATGATGTAAACTGCTTTCCAACTTAATTTCGTATTCAGTTCTTGTTTACTATTGACTAACCTTACTTCTAAAGGGGAGTATGAATACTTTTGTTCAGCACAACTCTGTTAATATTTTGTTCCTCTTTACGTATATTATTTGTATACATAAAATTTATTGAAATGTTTATGTATATTATTTCGATGCTCTTTCACACGGTTAAAACGGTTCCTCGTAAACATTTTAATTTAATTGTGAAACGATGAACTTGTTTTAGCTATGAATACTTTTGAGCACTTGTGTATGATATTTAATGTGATGTGGTTGTCATTACAATTATTTTTTTTTCATTAATTTTGCTTTAGTGCATTTATATTTGTCATAATTTTTACATTCCGTGCTTCATTTGTAAATGCTCCTTAACTTTTTCTTTTCATTGATGAAAAAAAATGTTTCATTCTTGTTAAAAAAAATTCTCTCGCCATCTAAAATATTGACTCCAATTAACAATCTTGGTTGGAGGGGGTGGATTCCTATGGTACTAAAAAAGCCCATTTTTGAAATTTTTTGATCTTTTTTGCTTTTTATGTCGGAAAAGATTAACATTCATTCACTTGGCGAGAGGAACAACACGATAAGAGGATTGAACAAGAAGCGCACGAGGCCTTTATTGCCCCACTAGAAATTACCATTTATCCCATGACAGCGACTTTCCAACTCCTTCCGTTTCCCAATTAAAAATATTCAACCTTATCCTCAATATTAAAAGCTGCAGATGTGGATAAAATACATTCCAACGGTCTAATGAGATATTGAGTTCAAAGCTCGTTTAAAACATTGTATTCAAATATAGAATACGTAGGTAATTGAGGTTACGTATTTTTCATAACAAATAACCAATAATGCCTTTCGTTTTCTGAAGATCTACAACGTTGGACTGCATCCGTATAGAAATGACTCAGACTCTTTAAACAGAATATTGACGCCTGAGTTGAGCACATGAAATCGAAAACTGTTTCTAGTTTTAGATTACGCCCACATAGACTCTCGATCATTTTCACGCTCCATAAAGAGGAGTTCTTTCCCCTTTCACGTTTCCCCCCCTTTTCCCGAACAATACAAAGCGCTTGTTATTAATTTTCTCTTTGACATTACCTCCTTTTAATGAACCCCTAGCCGGAAGCAAATGCAAAAGACTGTCATCAATTTTCCCAATACAAGAGGATCTGCCCAGAGGGGGGTCAAGTCTATTTTTCTGTACATTCGCAGCGTATTTTGCAAATTTTAAACGATTTTGGTTGAACCGTGGGTGATTCAAGACAAAGAGAAGCGTATAAAGATAACAGGTGCGATATGCATGAATATGTCTAATAATTTGTTGAAAGACTTGACGAGGATCGTATCACCCATAAAGGTCGATATTAATATGTTCCAGATAACAGATGAAGACTATAATGAGTATTAAAATGATGCTCACCCCTGGCATGATGATAGTTTCGATGTCACCAAATATGTCTTCCCAGGCTTCTCCTTCGTATGGTGCCTCCTGTGGTAACAGCTCTCTCATGTAACCTGGTTTGACGTCTGGATAGACGCGCCTCTTTCTTATGTCTTTCAAATAGTCGGCGATGTAATCCACCATTTCTTTGCCTGAAGAAGAATAACAAAAAACACTTAATTTTCATGCTACTATTATAATTATAAATAAAAATAAGACAACTACCTCTTTTTCTATATTCTTCGGCATCCATCACAAAAACAGATGATTTATCTGGTGAATCTTATTATTATTCAATTATCGCCTACAGACAAAATAAAAAAAAAGAGACAAAGTCATTACAATGTAAAATCTTACCCCTTCCTTCATAATGAAAATCATGTTTTTAAAAAAGGTAGAAAAAAAGATCATTTCGAACCAGGAGAATCGAGTATCACTTTCCTTATTGACATTTTTGTTTTAATTTCGTTAGGAAAAGCGGTTCATCACGGAATTGACGATGATTAGGTTCTTTGAATGAAGAGTATAAAAAAAGTCCTCATCCATTATGGTCTAATTGGCGATGATGGATGGCTCATGGCTATCTGCAGGTGACCCCTTTCTTCAATGGTCATTTACCCACCAAATGAAGAGGTAGCTGGCAGCATAAAGCAATAGAATCGAAAGAAACTGGAAATTGACGCTGAGCTTCCAGAATTGATATCTTGTATGGATACTTTGCTTTCGTTGTGAAATGAGTTTAGTCTATGAGAGCTCGTATTGTTTGAAATATTGCCTCGACAAAGGCTTTAGTTGTTGTTTTATTTTTTTAAGAATTTTAAGTTTTTTGGAAAACCTTTTATGCGATAAAGTTGGAAAGCTTTCAATTTGAATCTGAACTTATTTTAAAATATGGACGTTTTCATGAATGACTGCAGTATACATGAAATTTATTTGTATGCATTCGTGTTTGTTGATTTTTAGAATGTTTTCCTGAAATGCTTTGGTTACCATGCTATCATGTAAGTTCAGAAAATTTTATATTCTTACACCTGGAAAAGAACTGAAAGTCCAACAACAAGGTGATTAACTAAATTCCAGAGGACTCAAACTATAAACCCTATGTATCAATACAAACGCTGAGGACTATAACTATGAAGTTGTAAAGAACAAATTCTTAAAAGAAAAACTCAAGATGGGTACATGAGGATTTTTAATCATGGCTGTGGAATTTTCTTTCCTATTTTCATTAATAATTTAACTTAAGTTCTGCCTTGCGAAATGTGATATTTTACAATCAGTGCTTGGAAGTACTTGCAATAAATAGAACATAGGAAAACAATCATTATAAATATCTACATTAAATATCAAAAGGAACTTTTCCATGAACAAGCAGATTGTAACAAAGCAGTTTAAAAAAACTGAAATTTACTTGGTGTTAATTGAAAGGTTCGATGTGCTAGCATGTACGTGAATCTTGAAGAATCATTATATTGGAGTTAATTGTATGAGATAGAGATAGGAGCATTTATAGAGCTATTTTTAAGTTTATGATCTTAAAGATTTTGAAGAATTTAGGATTTATGAAACCTTAAGCTTCAAAAAAGTTTATGACCATGGACGTTAGTATGGTCATACCAAGTTGGTCTGTCTGCTACACTGCATAACAATTCGACTATTATGTAGAGTAGCCATGCTCAACCTGTCGATCCAGGGCCACTTTGGTTCGCCACCAGGTTTGCATTGGCCTATAGTTCGAATTTCATAAAGCATACGTTATTTGAAATATGAGTTAGCTCAGTTAGGGTCCTATCCAGGCCAATTCGGATCGACCAAAAAGAAGACTGATCTATTACACTGGTGAACAGCCATAATGCTCAAGGAAACAAATTAGGTGTTTTGTAGTATTTTTAATTCTTATTACAAAAATGAAAACTAAATTTTTCTATCACGATCAATTTTTAGAAATGGCTATATTAAGTATTGCCAATTTCTACGCGTATTTCGCACGATGTGCATATAACGTAAAACAATATCCCCCTGTTAAGTAATTTCAAATATGTATTGAAATGCGGCAAACAGTTAAACGTTCAGCTATTTTTCCTGGTACCGCCTCTCCATGGTAGAAATATCCTGGTGGAATCGTTCATCACTAACGTCACCAAGGTTGGCAGGAAAAATGCCGTCGTCTACGATAACGCGACATCTTCTGCGTTCCTTCTTAGGGTTTGCGTTCTTGGTTTCAAGCTTGACTTCACGTTTGCTACGCGGTTTAATGTAGGGTAATGCATTATATTATGGTCGGCTGTTTTAGAAATTACAAATTTGCACCCATGACGTATTCCAAAATATGAATGTTTTGCGTCGTAAAGGGCACCACATGAAGGCATTTTGCAATATTATGCAAACTAAAACAATTAGATAAAACTAGTAAACAAAAGCTGCACGTGCAAAATTTCCGAAGATTGGCTCCCATTATAATAGTTCACAAATTTGAATCAATGCCTTACTTTTTTGCGCTTTCTTTTTCTCCCTATCCATGTATTCGTATGTGATTGAATTAAGTTCCCCTTAAATAAAATACAGTTTCCTCTTCTAAAATTCCATAAATACAAGTTAAATAAATAAATAAATGCTTGTTTTTCTTCTGTACTTCATTCGTTCACTTACTGAAAATTTAACTTTAAAATTTGATTCCACCGCCAATCATTGTTTGTAACATAGAAGAGAGCGCCATAACAGTTTAAATATTTTTATAGTTAAGCAGCGTGTATTACACAGAAAATATTAACGAAGACAAACTTGCAAATAAAGATTTTCTATCTAGCTAAAGAGTTAGCCTTTGCAAAATCTGCCATAATGACAGTGTGCAAGAAATCTTTAAAGCGATGACTGCTATACTTTATTTCCATTTTAAAATCTTTTTTGCAAGTTTTTCCACGAACGGCCATAAACGGTAAGTTTTATTAATATTTTAATAAGACGGTTCGCATTATTTTTTCACAATTCATACGCGAAATCTCTGAAACCGATATAAATTTTTTAAAAATAAGTTTATTTTTCGCCGAGATTGTTCGGCGAATAGAGCATTTATCTTCGCTAGATAAAGGGAAAAAATGTTAAACATCATCTAGAAAATACAGGCTAGAAATACATAAAGTTCCAGTATAAAATAAAAGAAGTTTACGAGTGTTGGCATATGTTTTTCATAAATGATTAGAACTAGTTATTATATGGTTTTGAGCTATTATTTCCTTTGAAAAATTAATCCCATTGGAACCATATGTATAAAAAATTTCAATAAACAACAACTTTTGTGCTTCGTAATTTTAAGCTAGTAAACAGCCCATTTTCTCTCGTACCGTTCTTTCAAGGATTTCAACTTTAATAATAGTTTAGCATAAACTTGAATAGAGACATGAACAGAACTATCGTGAATTCGTAAGGTTTACCTTAATAATGCAAATCAAAACTATATAGAGAACAGCATTTGGTTAAGGCAGATTATCATATGATGGATGAACGGCTAATATAGTCTTTGTATATATCTTTGATCCTCGGGGAAAATCATTTTGAAATTGACTAATTCAAAAAATGAATTAACACCCATCATATTGAAGTTTATCTTTTCCAAGTCATTTAAGCGTTTTCATGATTCTCAATAAGTCAGGATCTCCACTTTGGATTCACAAAACTTTATTCTCTTAATAAGACTGTCATATTAGTGTATATCTAGTTTGTGTTTGTTTTCGTGTTTAATTCTACTAATGTTGCATTTCACTTCAATAGGTTATTCAAAGCTTCTAGTTTTTTTGTTTATTTTTTGTTTCAGAAAAAAATAAGGAAGTACACGTTTAAGTATATATACTTAATCCCTGTTTGATTTGTTACGTTTTTTTATAGTCGACTATAGGTCACTTGTATCCTTACAATAGACAATTAAGTTTTCAGATATTCCCAGTCTCACAATGAGAAACAAAATTGCGGGAGAAAAAACCGGAAAGCATAACTTAAGTCTGATCATTTGTTTTAGTTTTACTCATTGAGCAAACTAAATACTTTATTTCCAATTCAACAACAACGTGCTGTTTTCGGACAAGTCTCAGGCTACTTTAAAATTTTGGATAAACTTAAGTCCTAGAAATTTTAATATCTGAATAAAATATACATTTTACTCAAGAAAAAATCCATCAACCTGTTTCGCCATCTTTTCCCGGATTTCAAGGTGATGTAATGAATAGCTGCAAAATATATTTGAAATTGAATAACAAGATAAACAAGTCAGGCAACCGAATATTTTAAAGAAATCGAGAACGAAAATGAAAGCATTTGATATATAAAGAAGCCTTTCATTGTTATGAATTAGATGAGGTTGCAAAGGAAGCCTCTGGTTGCTAAGAAAGGCGTACTTCTAAGGGAAACGTATACTTCAAACTGAATAAAACAATCTGAAAAGTTAAATGGAAAAAGTAGCATTTCTCTATAGATTAGAACATATACGAATCCTTTAATTTGTTAGCATTCCTATTTAATAATCTTTCCTCAAAAACTATTGCCAACGCTTTTCTACGTAAGCATATATCATTGAAGGGATGAGTAGCTACCAGCTAATGTTAAAATTTGCCTAACACTAACTATTGATAATATAAGGCGTAAGTAGTTACATACCACATCTTAGCAGAGAAAGTTTCCAATAGTTTCATAATGGTATCATTAAAACACGAATCATAGAACCAATTTCAATTATCATTAATTTTACGTTATATTCATTCATGACACGTCATTCCAAGTCGTTTGATATACTACATGCCATATTTTAGCATTGAAAGTTCCAATGAACCATAACGGGTCACGAAAAGCAAGTACCTTTGAACCGATTTCGACTATTAACAATTTTATGTTATATTCATTCATGGCATATCATTCCAAGTCGTTTGATATATTACATGCCATATTTTAGCATTGAAAGTTCCAATGCTAAAATGTCCACAATAAGTCCATGGAAAGCAGGCACCTTTGAACCGATTTCGACTATT
The DNA here is from genome assembly GCA_023313115.1 of Rhysida immarginata. Taxonomy (NCBI): domain Eukaryota; kingdom Metazoa; phylum Arthropoda; class Chilopoda; order Scolopendromorpha; family Scolopendridae; genus Rhysida; species Rhysida immarginata. The sequence goes on along the minus strand of JAHWFO010088230.1, from coordinate 640,682 downwards.
AATAATTTTATGTTATATTCATTCATAGCACATCATTCCAAGCCGTTTGATATATTACATGCCATATTTTAGCATTGAAAGTTCCAATGAACCATAATGGGTCCATGAAAAGCAGGTACCTTTGAACCGATTTTGACTATCGTTCATTTTACGTGATATTCAAGTATGACACATCATTCCAAGTTTTTTTATATATTACATGCCAAATCTGAGCTTTGAAAGTTTCCCCTGAACCATACTGGTTCCATGAAACCACATACCATTGAACCTAATGAAAAACGTGGTCCCCTATATTGGCTAAGGTCAAAAACCCTCACCGGTGAGAGAATGATGACGTAATTTCTCACTGGGCTAACCGTCTTTTTCTCGGTGAGGACGGTGAGACTAACCGGTTAGGCATAGCAGCACTAACTGGCGTTTCTGACCGCGTTAACATGACGTCACAGTTTTCTCACCGGGATTTCTGACCGACATAGCGCTAACTAACTCTTCTCACCGGTGAGAGTTTTTGACCTTAGCCATTATTTTTGACCTTTTAACCGGAAGTAGTTCACCCATTTTTTCCACCAACGAACTCAGTCTTCCGATTTCCCTAAGTTGTCGAATTGCGAAAACGGAAGTCGAAAATTCGGAAGCGTTCGAAAGCTAGTGCACCAACGGACAGACAGATGGACGGACGGACGCACATTGTGAAAACATAAGTACCTATCGCTCCTAATTATAAATCATTAAATACATAGTAATGATGATAAATAAAAGACAAGTTAGTAAATACAATTATTTATACACCCATACCTCGTTATACGTACGCTCGTTGTACGTACTTTTCGATTTACGTACTTTTCAAATTATGGCACAAATTCGTTTTACGTACCCAATATTTCGTCACACGACCAACGAGATTAAATAAAGTTTAGAGTGGAAATACACTGATCATCAGCGCCAGCACTGTGACCTCGTCAAGTACGTCGTCATTATTTCCACTCTAATAAATTAAATTAGGCTATATATTTTCGATTTTTGTTTCATGTGTATTATTATGTTTATGAAGAAATAAAAATAATAAACTAAAGACTATAAAAAATAAATACTAACTGTGCTGTATTATTTCATAAAAAAACACTGAAACAGGTTCAATTTAATTTGTGTATGTTTGTATCAAAATCATTGATGTGCATTGTCAAAGCGTTATCACGAAAATCATTGATGTGCATTGTCAAAGTGTTATCACGGAAATTTATTTTTAAAAAAGTACAGTAGTGACCTCTGATGAGAGCTACATAATAAAACGTCTCACGTTTTTCCATTGCCTCGACTTTTCTACTGATCCTGAAAAGTACGTATTCGTTATACGGATATTCGAGTTACGTACCAAGTTTTTGGAACCAATCAGTACGTATAACGAGGTATAGGTGTACTCTGTCCAATGAAAGTTTGAATGGGCGAGGTCAAAAATGCACCAACCGAGTTGGGTTGGTGAAGCAATGATTATTGCTCGATTGTTAACATATTGTTGACTATCGTAGCAACAATGATTTTCTTCACTAACTCAACTCGGTGTTAGCATTTTTGACCTTGCCCAATGTGTCCAATTAAATTTCAGATTTCAATTGTTAGACATTGTTAATTTTACCTCGCAAGAATGTTTAACAATTGAAATCGGAAAGTTAGCTAGACACGCTAGAATATAATCATTTCGTATGTTCACAGCTTCCTATTGTTAACTTTTATCTTCTCAACAATCAATAAAATCTTGTAAACATTCCAAGGAGGCTAAACTTCATAGTAATGTAGATTTTGCCTAGAGGAATCTGGATACTGAATTTCACGCCTTTATGTACCTAAATAGCACATAGGGTCCTCTCTGAATCCCACCCCCGTAATTCCGACCCCAGCGTAGCAAACAAAACCAAACTAAATAGTGCCGAATTTCAACCTTCTACCTCAAAAATGTAGATATTATAAAGGACTGACATTATAAAACCAATAAGTTGCTCCATTCTTCCGCTACTTAATTATATAGATTATAAGCACTTGAGCATTCGTGTGTCGACAAAGCGATTTCACGTGCGCGCGCCGATGTCAGTATTGCTTAAAAGATGAACAGAAAGTAACAATGTATTCCTTCTTGACAAATCGATTGTTATATGACATGCCATTATCTTTATATTCTTTACACTCATTGTTTTAGCACGTGAATTCGACTTGAAGGGGTCCACGAAAAATTCTGAGAAGTTGATACGGCCGAGCTAAGACTTTGATGGTCTATTTCTGAAAACAGAATTTGAAAAAGTTAATCCGTTTTAAAGTTATCGTTCAAACGGCAGACGGACGGCCGGTCGGATAAACGTACAGAGAAAGGGTGCAATCTTATAAGTAGCTTTTATGCTAAAGCTCCTAATAACTCACTGTTCTTTGTTAATGAATCAAATTACTATATCTTGTTATTCAATTTCAAATACATTTTTCAGCTATTCATTCCATCACCTTGACAAACCCGAGAAAAGATGGCAAAACCGGTTGGTGGATTCTTTCATCAGTAAAATGTATTGGAAAGCCTCTATTTTTCTTATATCCAATATAGATCAGGTTCTCAACTTTATTTTAACGCGGAAATAAATATGTGAAATATTTTTTTTGAACACTTATTGGTTTATATTAAATATTAAACGCAATATTATTAGGATTAATTTTAATTTTAGCTTTAGACTTTAAATTGTGAGTGTGGATATATTTCTTTGTATAAAATAAAATTATTTCGCGGGACCCCAGTGTACACCGCTGATATAGAACATAGCACTTTAATGTCGTTAACATGTTCTTCATATTATCATTGAAACGCCACACACATGCCGAAATTTTCTATACCTTCATTTTTTTTTTTTTGCGATCGCGTATCTCTCGATAGGAGTATCCTTTCTTAAAATTTTGATGATTTGTTTAATACAAGTTGGTTTTTGTGTTTCTCCATGGGGTCCATTAGGAAGACGATCTTTGGCTTCCGTCTTTTTCCCTCCGAAAATGATCTCCCTTCGGAGTTACGCTTCAAAGCTTTCGCGTTTTATTGAAACTTTTGCCTTATTCCAGCAGCCGTAGATTCTCGAAGTTAAACGCCTTTAATTCTGCTCATTCATATTAATCTTTTCTTCGTACTTGTCCCTTTCCTTTTGCTATGCATTTAAGTAGATTTTTCTTAAATTTACAATAAACATTGCAATAAACAAAACCAAACGATAATCATATTTTTTGCAATAAAAAATTTACTTTTAAATTATTCTTTACAAACTACACATCTACATAAGATTTTGTGCTATTATTAACGTCTGCTATTATTAACTTCATTGTTATCAAAGCTCTCAACTCGTTATTATTACGCTGTACACAATCTAAATTGATCGGCCTCGGTGGCTCAGGGGTTGCGTGGTCGCCTGTGATGTCCGAGGACGCAGGTTCGTCCCCAGCCGAGGACTTCGAGGATTTTTCCAGGGGGAAAATCCTGAGATCACGCACTTCCTTCGGAAGGGAAGTAAAGCCGTTGGTCCCGTGTAGTCGTTTGCCGGCTGCACGTTAAAAAACCCTTGCGAGGCAAAATTTGCGGCCCCTATAACGCCGTCCTGAAATGACCATGGCAGTTGAAAAGGACGTTAATACCAAACGAAACCAAACCAATCTAAATTGCAAAACTTCGACGATCTCTCTTGAACTTGAACTCCTTAAACTTGAGAAGTTGTGTAAGATGTACAGTTTATTGCGGTTTAATCCATCGATCTAACCGACAGTGAACACTTGATCTCGGAAATTAGAGCACGAACGACTCATTTTTGTGATATGTTTTGTTTACTTTTTAACCATATTTATGGTTTTCAAGTAAAACTTAAAGTCTAATTAAACTTCTATAACCAGTCATGTATGATAAAGAAAGAGGTTAATGCTCCCAGTGAGGCGCAAATTGGTCAAGGGCAAGCTAAATGTTTCATCAAACACATGTATTCAATGAAACGATATTCACATAAATAAATAAATAAATAAATAATATACATTAAAGGTTGAGTGTTCAGTATTGTAATACTTTATGCATTTAAAAGATATCGCTTAACCTCTTCTTTTCCATTTCTCAATTAAGAAAGTGGGAAACAATATTTATACGACTTTTATTATTGTTTGAATCATGGCTTTTTAATTTTTGCTCCCATATCGTTTGTTTGTTGAAGAGCAATTTTAAAGCGATTGATATCCAAATTTTTATAGATTCTAAATTTTTAAAGATTGGAGGCAAAAAAAAAAATCTAGTTCCTAAATAAATTTAATAAATTTCCTATACATAATCTAAAAATTAAAACGTTAAAAGAATACATATCATTCATTCTAGGTAAAAATGGAATGAATTCGGAGAACGTCATCCATACAGATAACGATGGAGTCAAATTTTATGAAATTTGAATTCAGAGATCGTAATTCAATTATATTCATGGTTCTTTAAAATTCTTTCCGTATATACTCTTGGAGAACAAATTTGAATGTCTTTGAAAAGCATTTATTTTAGAGTCTGTTTAATTTCTCAATCGACTCGTTACCAGAGATCTTTATTGGACTATGCTTCTTTACACTAAACAGTATTACATTTATTATAGCGAACCCAACATCAATGAGTTCCAGTAGTTCATTGAGAAGATTCTAGTCATCTATCGTCTTTTCACTCCGAGAACTTTTCGCCGAGGCATGCAGAAAGTTATTGAGAGGAAAATTCTGAAATTAAACTTTCTCTGAAGAAAAGGCAAGTTTACATTGTAAAAGACTGTATTAAATATTCTCGTGTGAATAAAATTAAAAAAAAGAACAGAAACTAACCTCCTTGATCGTATAAAGTCACTTCTTGGCGTGCCATTTCCTAGTCCATTGCGTTTAATTAAGTCGAGGACGAAAGAGGAATATTGGTCTAAGACTTGTTTATTATAGGAGTTGTATAACTATTTACAAAAATCGATCAAAAAATTGTTGCAACTTTAAAGAGAGTCATATTTAATCCTTTCGTGGTCGTTGGCGGTGGAGGGTTCTTCTCTTAGTTTGGCAAATAAACCGATTAGAAGAAAACTTTTAGAGGGAGGAGGGCGCGAGCGCGCTTTGTAGGGTTCGCGAAGCCAAACAAAGTCAAAATGGAAAAGGAAACTTTTTCCCTAATCCTATTATTTTCCATAGCAAGAGCCAAATGATAAAAATTTTTGACCTCATTCTGCATAGATGTGTGTCGCCATTTTTCCTTTCGGTTTTAATTTCTTCATTAGTGGAATCTGTCCTTCGTCTTTGTTTGTCTTGTGGTGGGTTTGTTTTCTAATTAAGTCAAGGTGTGAAAAGCAGATGGGATTGCAACGAGATGCGATTGAACTCGTTCGCTTGGAAAGAAAAAGAGGAAACGGTTGCGGTTAATTAACTTCCATTTTGCCAATGATATTTTTAAAAGCTCCTTGTAATGCCGTTATTGGCATGCAATGACGAAACATGAATGTTAATTACAGATTCGAAAAGTAATGTTTTTGTTTTTTTTGGTTCCACTTTTTTACTTTTATTCCATTTTTACGTTATCGAATCGTTAACCAGCAATGCTTTAAAAAGGATTGCAGCAAGAAGCATTATCGGCCAGCTTATTCTTTCGAACATTTAACGATCGGAAATGGCTACATAGAATTCTTTAAACTAATGACTTTTACATATCTCTCAGAACAATTCGGTTCTCCGGAGGTTTAAATTTGGTTACTTTTTACATTCTCCGCGACCTGTTATTGGACGTCTTTGGCTTGAAATTGGAGATTTCTTCAGTGTAAACAAACATAATTTCAACGTGCAACAGGCATAAAGAAATTTTGTTTTCCGTAGTCTGAATCCTCGTAGTTTTTGATTCGATCACAATTATAGAGAGGTGTGTTCAAATGTCAGTTATTATATTATACAGTAAAGCCTAATTTTACTTTAACTTCCCTCGTTTAATTTAAGTAAAAGGGAACTGGAATTTTGAACATTAATCTGAAACTGAAGGAGACAGTACAATACTGCTTGAGTACGATACATTTACCGAATGCACACAGACATACATCAGAATACATATATTGTAGCAGATATACATATTGATGTATTTTAATTTAACCTCCAAACATGTCCATAATAATAAACTACATTATTTTATGCAATGCGTATACAGATCAATACAGTAATAGAGTAAATTAACTTATGTAAAAAAAAATCTATAATTGCAATTTGGTTTCTTTGCAAAACTTTGCTTTCTTTCCCAAAAAAATCCTACTTCCCTGGCAGAATAAAGTTAACGGAACATCAACAAGCCGTGCAAAATATTTTCTGGCTCATCAGAAAAACTCTTTCGACTTATGCTCGTTGTAAAGAGGAGATAGCTTACCTAGGGAACGTTAAATTAGAACGCTGATCTGAAATGTACGTTAAAGTGAAGTACACTGCAGCGGGATTTTAGTGTACTAGTATTTCTAAAAGTACGCAGGTTTATATAATGTAATAAAACGTATTTCACTGTTTTAGTCTTTTTTTGAATAGTGCAGTTCACTATCGAGAATGGTAAAAACGTATTGAAACAATTGAAGAAAATAAATGCTACTTGGTGTACCTCTATCTTATAGTTTTACCAAATTTAAATATGTTACTCACCTAAAGCTTGTAATTGATGTTTGCAAAATAAGAAATCGCCTTATTATGTTTCTTTCAGAATAAACCCCGAAAACGAAAAAATTTCCACATAGTCATACAAAGACTCCATTCTGGGTAATAAGTCACAATTAAAAAGTAATAAAAGCAAACGCATTACCACAAGATTTAAAATTATATATTTTGCACGAATGCACATTTCAACGACCTGTGCATTCGTAAAAAATATATAATACACATAATTTTAAATCTTGTAAAAATGCGTTTGCCTTTTTGTTTTTTTTTTTTTTTTTTTTATGGAGTCTTTGTATGACTAT
>JAHWFO010088230.1:611119-633599 GCA_023313115.1 Rhysida immarginata | reverse complement strand
CATTGTAAAAGTTAAAGTTTAACAATGGTGGTTTTGTGTGGAAACTTTTTCGTTTTCGCGGATTTTTTTTTTTTTTTTTTGAAAGAAACAAAATAAGGGCGATTTCTTATTTCCAAACATCAATAATAGCTTTAGGTGATTAACATATTTCAGTTTGGTGTGAATCTGTGAGATACAGGTTCGGATGGTTCCCTTATAAGTGCCAATTTTTTTTTAATTCTGATATTCAAGAAAATACATTTAAATTCTTGGTTACATTGACGTAGTATAATACAATGATGGTATCATATTTACGAATTTTTGGCACTTACCTCCAATACGGTTTATAATTTTCAATTTTATATGAAAAATCGAAAATGCAATTCTATATTCATATGCTGGCGACCCTAAAGGACCTTCCATCGCATTTAAAAGTTTATTCCACGTGTTTACATTATTCCCTTAATAAAATACTTCCTTTCTTATACTGTAATTTATTAACTGATTATCTTTAAATTATTACCTACAAACAAAATGTATTCCATTCGCAAATACAGTACAGAATAATAAATATTAATTAAATATTAAATACTTATGCTAATATTACTCTGTTAAACAAATAAATTAATTAGATGTCTACCTGTAGTTCTATTTCAAGAAATGTCATTTTTTCCCCTTTTAAGAAAAAACATAATTAGCGGACCTTATAATGATCGCGGCTTGGAGATCGTTAATTTTCTGGGACAGAATTTTAGCTACGCATTTTTTATAAAGGTAACTTTTGCAATTCATTAATATACAATAATTACAAGCTTTCCACAACATACACTTGTTGATAGAAGAAAATCTAGATTGTTATGATTGAGGATTCTAAACGAAAGAAAATTAGTTTTGACATTATCAATATTGTATTACTGATTGTAATAAAAATTAACCAATGAATGTTAATGAAAGTTACAAAGTTGACAACTTTCTTTCATTGCACGCTAGTATCGCTTTTCTGTAATATTTTGAAAATTTACTTTTGAAAGTCACCACTTATTGCATTTGAAAGTTCTCGGTTAGATCGCAAAAAAAAAATTTTAACAACGAATTTTAACAAATCAAGTCATTACTTATAATTTAAGGTTAAATGGGACAGACTACACAAGGGACGAGACTGACGGTTAGCATTATTGCTCAGTCGGAAACAGAACTCGTTATCTTTGACGCTTTTCGCGTCGGAAGTTATTATTTTGAAGAAAGCCCGACGCGGAAGATAAAGCAGCGTGTATCATCACCGAACACCACACGAGACATAAAGACAATAAATGACATGACAAGTGATTTACACGCGACAAAAAGTCAAACAGGTGTTACAAGTGGGCAAATGAAAGAAGAAATAAAAACTTTTGGAGAAGCATCACTTACTAGGATTTTTCCGGTACGGCTCGAGTCCCGTCGAGATGTTTGCGCGTGGCGTCACGTAGAACAAAAGGCGCCTCGTACGAACGCGAGCCACGGTTCTTCTTACCCCCGTTTAGTAGCCTTTAAGCCCCCCGTGCGTCACTTCCGTTCGACTTCGTAGCGGGGGCGAGGCTCGTTTGATGCTTGCCGAGCTCCAGAAGTGAACGTGCGTTTTTTTTCTTTTTTTTTTTCTTTTTCCTTCCCGTTTTTTTTTCCTTTACCCTACTGACTCTCTGCTGCTACTGCGATCGCTGCCCACCCCCTCCTCCTCCCCCGCACCCAACGAAAACTTTCTTCCACCGTCCGACTCGTCGACGTCGTCTTCGCTTCATTAACAAAGGTAACGATTTCGATTAGTAAGCATTTAACACTTTGATTAAAACTTTACGGTTATTTGCTGTCAATATTCATTTACGAGTGTGAGTGACCATGTGATTAAATTACGCATGAATATGTTAAGAAATAACTATATCATCGGATGCTCCACGCAATGACGGCTCACTATTTACTCACACAAAGATAATTAATCGCCAGAGAGAAGAACGTTTTACTTTCAATTAGCTTACTCGAGATCGTAATGCCATCAATTGTTTTCGCTTATTAATGAGTTGGGGGAACAAATCATACTGCATCTGAACTTAGTGGAATGAACGAACAGCAGGAAGTGAAAGGATTTTAAAAAAATTCTGACTTCTAAATTATATTCAATATACTATTGCCCAGTAACGGTTTATTCATATACGTAACCATCACTATTCATATTGCAATAAAATCGAATTTTAATCACGGATTCAAAAAATCATTTGACAAGCGAATTTTTTGCAGTAAAAAGTAGAAATAAAGTATAATCTATTCAATAAAAATAATATTGCAAGAAAAAAATTTAAGGACAAACTGAAAAACGAAATAACAAAAGAATCTGCATACAATTTGAAAAATGCAAGTATTACGAGGAAGGACTATCTGTCATAAGTAGAGAAAAATATTTACCAAAGAAAAATTGACAATTAAACTACAACGAAAATGTGTCATCTGTCAATAATTAAGATTACAAGCTCTTTAACTGATTAAAAAAAAACCAACAATATATAAGAATAAAACTAGGATATCTCTCTCTCTCTCTCTCTTATTATGAGAGATTACCCTTCCTCATAATAACTCTACCTGCTCAATGATGGAAATATTGCTTTCAAAGTACGTATATACGCTTTTTTTTCCTTTCATTATTTTTTCTCATGTATCGTAACTTTATTGCTCTGTTTCGTGGTCAAAGACTTGGTAATCTGCGCTTCGAAATAGTAAATTAAAAATTTATTAAACTTAAATCAATATTCAATTTTTAAGCAGCCACAAAACCTATCTATATAAAACCTCAGAAAAAAACTATAAACAAAAACCTTCTAAAATTTTAAAGTTTTTTTAAAGATAACGATTCAAAATATTTTGTTCTATTACAAAATCACAAAAATAATTTCATTTTAATATTTTTAAAAATAAATCTAATATTTTGATAAATAAAAATATTCATAAGCAAGTTCCAATACTTTGTAAAAGGGATGCGCGTTTAAAAAATTCATGAACTCTAAAAGTTTAAAATAATATTTAATTTTCCCTTTTAAAGCAACTGCTAAGGAGAAATATAATTAAATTTTACAAAAAATATTATATTGAAAATCAATTTCTGACACTTTTTCTTATTGTAATCAAACCAGATATTTTTAATTCTTTTTTAGTAAACTTTGAATTCATTAAATGTTTTAAGACAATAGCACATTATTAAAGAATGTTGTAATATAATAAAATTACAAAAACATATAAATTAATTATAATTATAAATTCATTATTTCAGAGGCTTTGAAACATATGACTTACAAATTCGTTAATTACTTATTTATTAACGAGTATAGACCTAATGAAATTGGAAATGAACAGATATAAAATTTTAAGTTGATATGATTTCTAAAAAAAATATGATTAACCCAAGCCAATAAATATTGTTTGAAAAAAATTAACTGAAAATTTTTAATTTAAATTTCATGATATTTCATGATAATTTCATGACACAAAAATATCATCAGCTGTAACATATGTTTCTAGTTCTAGTTCAACATTTTTCATGATATAAAATTTTAAAGTTAACAATAGATGATAAGATGGAATTTGAACATCGGGCCACATGTTCTTTGTAAATTTCATACATTAAACATTGCGCTAACTCTTCAATAAAAATCTCTCGGCAATATAAGTCTTTGTGTACAACTTATTAAACTTTGAGGAAATAGGTCTATTCACTAAAAAAATTAAAATAAAACTACCTGTACAAAAAAAAACTAAATTATTTTAATTATAATTAATTGTTATGTACTGTTTCACATTATTAAAATAATTTGAGTTTGATGTTTATGTTGAGGTTGTCTAATATTTTGTATTCAAAAACTGACTAGGTTACAAATATTTATTAATTATTCATTAACGAGTATAGATCTACTGCAAATAAAAAAAACGTTCAATTTTTCAAATATCTTTACACCTTCTTTTAAAAAGTTTTTTGAGTAGTTTAAAATATTTCCCTGCGTATGCGAAACGTTGAAAAGTCGTTATCCACTGTTATTTATTATTTCAAGTAAAAAATTTTATTTAACTTCGAAAAATTTTGCATCTCATTACTTTTGAAATCATAAAGCCTTCACTGTTAATAATTAATGCAGTATCTGCCTTTTATAACTCCTAAGTTAAAAATTTTATCCGCGAATGGCATTGTAAAAAAATGCTAATACGCATTATAATATTAAAAAAGAATATTAAAAATATCATTACATGAGATATGTGTACAGTATCTTTAACATAAAATTGCTGTCTTCATTAGATTGCTGTATGAAATGTGAATGATACATAAATAATTCACATGAAAACAGTGCGAAAAATTAGGCGCAATTCGACGTTATAGGCAACGAAATTTAAAATTTCGGTTTACGATAAGGGTGTAAAATTTCACATTAAATTAATCAAAATCATGTCCATGTTTGCATCTCAAATATTTTATGGCATATCCGAAAATTCTTCATAACTTTGAAATCGACAAATTTTTAGCATATTGTGCACCAGAAAAATATCATGGCATGAAAACACTTGCTCGCACGGAGGTCCAGAGTTTTCGAGATATTTCTAATATCGAACTTCGATATCTCGGCAATGGTAAGAACTACCCAGATAATTTGGATATTTTTATGTAGTAGCAGTCTTCCGAGTTAATCGAGATCATTGACTTAGTAGTATGTTTTACAGTTATCGGGCTAGGTCAATTTAACTTTCTAAAATGTCACAGCTCATTTACTCGATATTCCATATAAAATTTATAGTCACGCAATTATTAGTAATGTTACCTGAGCCGACTGATACCAGATAAGATTTGCAATTTAAATAATTGATCAATTAGATTATGAAATTATATTTTAATGTAAAAATCTAATGTTTTAGTCTTCTAAATATGTTGGCTGCACTATGAGGGGTAAGAGTCAAATAAATTCGAAACCTTTTGAAAAATATTAAAATGAATTGAAAATTCGTAATCATTGTGGAAATAGGGACCACAATATCTAATTTCTTATATATGGAGCATTAACTCCAGTTTTAATTTATTATTTTCGTATGAGTTTTCATAAGCTCTTTACTGGTTTGGAAAGGATGAATTACCGATCTATTCTGTCACTGGACCTTCACGTTCACTAACTTGTAACTGAATTTTTCCTTTCGTTTTTTCATGTAATATCTTTACCATTGTAAATAAGTAACGATTTTAGAATAAAATGATCTATCAGTTTATTACCAATATAGCAGCAAAAGAGACAATATACCATTTTAATTTCCTACAAAGTAATGGAGTAATAACAATAAATACGATATAAAGATGATGATTTATTTTATATATATTCTATAAACATTGTACCTGTTTAAACAAGAGCAGACAGAGGGAGAAAAGTTATTCGAAAATTATTACCTTAACGGTCGATATATTTAAAACCAAAAACAAAACTGAAAATTTATTAACTGGTAATAATATTGGAGATAAAACGGAAGAGTATGGACGAGTGAAGGGTCTTTTCACTTGAATTTCTGAAAAAAATTAGCCTCAGAGCTATACCATTTCATCGTTTCTCTTTCTGCTTGATTTTATGAGGACATTTCAAATTTTAGCTAATAATAAAAATTATAAATCCATGACTCACGCACCGTTTAGACATACGACATGAAAAAATATTTCTAGAGCAAACTGAGTATTGTCAGATTTAATAATCACTTTCTTCTACCTTAACCTAACTACCCTCTATAACTCAAAAGTTTTTTCGTAATATTTCTATTTAAAAGGTGGATAGCGATCAAATAAAATGATGAAATTGTCTGTAAGACAAATTCATTTTAATCTTTATGTTCTCGTAAGGACATTACAAAACTAACTTAGAGCCGCTTCTGCCAACGGGACGTTTAAACCTTTAATATTGCTAAATTCATAAATCAAGCGAAATTTCTTGACCTCTAAGCGAAAATAACAGAAGCTAAATAAAAATCTCTGTATAACCTTTTTTAATTGCGAATTATCAATTTTTAAGTCTTATCCCTGATTGTCGCTATGATTCAAACTTTAATCTGCCAATTTTGTATATTTACTTTTTAAAAACCTTCTATCGTAGGATTTATAACCTTAAGCGAGTTCGGATCCTTGAAATTTATGAAGCCAGTGGCCGAAATGGACCGGAACGCACCCGGAACGGCGTTCCGATTGATACAGAATAAATTTAGCCGCGTTCCGGTTGCTGCCATATTAAAATGTGGTTATTGTTTGAATCTCTCCTATCTGTTTTTTTAAAACTTCCGTAAAGGTTATATGTCTGTAAAATGCTCGACTTTTGTTCCAGTTTGTAATTTTGATAATTATTATAATTCTTATCCGTTTAATATTGTATTATCATCATAATTGACGTTCCGCTTGTTAAACTTCTCCCATTCGACCACTAAGTTAAACCTCTATTTAGTAGTTTTTATCTTTTATTCCGCAGTTGTTGCGTTTTACGTTGACAATTAGCTGTTCACTTGGCCTCTATAGTTATAAAAATAAAAAAATGACTGTCCGACACCTTATGCGCCACGTGGATGGAATGCTCGCCACGTCGCTGTTAAAATTCATATTGTACGAAACAGATCGTCGAAAAGGATCATTACAGAAACTAGCAGGGTGGCCACATTAAACTTATTATTTTTAAATTATGAAACATGAAATACAATACGAATGATCTCATGAAAACTACATTCTGGATAAGAGAATGTGGTTTTTCAGTAATCAAGGTGAAAGTCTGAGGATTGTAATTACCCCCGAAATCATAATTAATTACTTATATAAGAGGAGTAAGTTTGTATTTTTTGTTTACTTCAGCAAATAATAAAAATAAAAAATCTAATGAAACTTCTTCAAGGATCTTGCGTTCTTAAATTTCATATGGGAAACAAAATAATGGGGGCCGGAGGAGAGAACAGAACTGTTCTCCGATCATAAATCGTTTCCCGAAGATCAGTATTTATTGAATGAATTATCCTATTTGTCATTGTCTTTTTAACAGCTCCTATTGTATTCGTCACCAAATTCGAAATAAATAGTTTTTATGAACTAAGATCTACATGCTAACCAATTGCTTTTACATCGTACGCGTAGGCTACTTGTTTTATTTTGCTTAATAATATAAAAAGAAACTGCGGAATGGAAAAATTTATTTATTTTTATTTATTTATTATTAATAGCAACAATAAGCCAAAAAGAAGCTTATACAAGGGCTTCTTTTCATGTTGCCTTATAAAAACATATATAAGTAGTATCATTTAGATAGTATAGAATCAATCATTACATATCATAAAAACATACCATAAATAAAATTCCATTGAGTGTTTTGAAAAACAACGAAATCCAAGAACTCGTCTAATAGCCCATTTATTCAGATGAAAATTACGTTGTTGCGAGGAAACAGAGTAGTTTCCCAAAAGAGGAAGAGCAGAGCTAATGATACTCTGAAAATAGACCAAATAAACTGTTTTTATTTGAAAGATACGACTGAAGTCTCGAAAAAAAAAAAAAAAATCATTTTAGCTAATCTTGTCCTATTTTAAGTTATTTTTTATCTCGATTCCTAAAATTTCGAATGTGTTGTAAAGTCCGGTCTGTCAAGTTGTCTTCTTCCACAAAACATCATTAGTTTTGTTTTTTCAAACATTAACTTATTTAGAGAATTCAAAATAAACTTTTTTTTTTTTTAATCCAAGAAAAAAAAATACCAACAGTTCATACACGCATCTCGTTTCTAGTAATGGTTTGAGGTTTTTCCCATTACATATTTTCCTTAATGTTTGAGCCTCTTGTAAATTTTGAAATTTAGCACATACTGCTAATAGCCAATGTTTTGTGCTAACATATGAAACAAATAATTTAAATTTATTTTAAGTGTTTTTATTCTGTGAATTACGACCACCGCTAACGCGTGCTTTAGAAAACATTAATTTAATGATTAATTTCAGTTACTTTTCAGTAGCATTTTGAATATCTAATGTAGTAATTGTAGAGCAACGGGGCATAGGGATTTGAGGTTTATACAGGGTGAGTCAATAAAAGCCGGCGTGAGGAAAAAAAACTAAGTCCCAGGATAATAGGTTTTGCAACAATAGGTATATTCAACAATAGGTTTTTTTGACACCCTGTATATACAGGGTGAGGCATTTATCTTGAGACAACTGAATATCTCGGAAACTAAGCATTGTACGAAAAAATGTCCAAAATCAGAAGTGATTTATTTCGCGGGGGAAATTCATTATTTAAAAAATTACCCCCTCCCCTTGTGAGGGGGGCTGGGGAGGGGGTAACTTTGAAATCCTAAATAGTATCCCCTATTTTAATGGTATATTCAGATTGTACACAATATTCGAGAAATGTTTTATTCTTGGTGTTTTTTCAATTGATCCAACCATTAAAAAGTAGAATAGGAATGTCTGTAAGACCCACTCTCTATCTCTTTGTCTTCATCGATAAAATGGGGTTCAAAACTTTAAAAGTTCCTCAATTTCAGGGCCTCTATCTCCTAAACAGTTGGATCAATTGAAAATACACCAAGAATAAAACATTTCTCGAATATTGTGTACAATCTAAATATACCATTAAAAATAGGGGTTCCTATTTAAGATTTCAAAGTTATGCCTCCCCCCCCCCCCCCCCCCCAAAAGGGGGGTAAATTTTTAACTAATGAATTTCCCCCGCGAAATAATTCACTTTTGATTTTGGACATTTTTTCGTACATTGCTTAGTTTCCGAGATATTCAGTTGTCTCAAGATAAATGCCTCACCCTGTATATCTTGAGTAACGACACAAGTTATACAAAATTCACAAAACTTTAAGTGCATTTGACAGTAGTCGCATTCACATCCTTTCACTTAAGGGAAAGAGATTTTGTCTTTGCTTTTGAAAATCAAAGAAAATAAGTTTTCATTGCGAACGAAACCGGAAGTGAAAAAATCACTTTTACTGCTTTTGTTACTTTTGCATCTAAAACTGCGTCGGCCACAAATCAGACAAGATGAACATAGATAAATTGTTTGAAAAATAGTAAATTTATTGATTGTGGAAACTGTTTTTTATTGTTCTCCATGGTTTTATTATTCCTTAGCTTATAACTAACAAAATTTACAAAGTTAAATACACTATATGATCACAAATATCCGGACACATGCACGTTTGCGCTCTAGCCATGATTTCATGGAAATCAATAGGGCGTTGCACATCCCTTTGCCCGAATCACAGCTTCCACCCTTCGGTGAAGACTTTCCACCAAATGTTGGTAGGTACTTTCCGGAATGTTCCTCCATTCCTCCCGAAGAGCGAGAATCAGTTCAGGTACAGAAGTTGGCCGATGTGATCTGGCCCGCAAGCGTCTTTCCAATTCATCCCACAGACTCTCTATAGGATTGAGGTCGGGACTTTGTGCCGGCCAACCCATTTCTTCGACCCCTGAGTCCGCAAACCACTGCTGTACACGCCTCGCTTTGTGGCACGGAGCATTCTCGTGTTGGTAGAGAAATGGCCCGTTTCCGAAAAATTGCCACAACGTTGGAAGTGCACAGTTGTCCAAAACATTCAGATAACGGTCGGAGTTCATGATTCCTTGCACAGGAACGACCTGGCCCAGTCCGTACCATGAAAATGAGCCCCACACCATGACTCCTCCTCCTCCGAACTTGACTGTGGGCTCTGTGCACTCAGGTAAGAAGCGTTCTCCAGGTATGCGCCAAACCCAAACTCGTCCATCGGACTGCCAGAGTGTGTAGCGAGATTCGTCTGTCCACATTACACGTTTCCATTGGTCCATTGTCCAGTTTCTGTGGGCTTTGCACCACTCCAGACGTCGCTTGGCGTTGACACTGCTGATGTGGGGCTTGTGGGCAGCAGCACGGCCATGGAATCCCATCGTGTGCAGTTCCTGACAAATTGTCATGGTACTGGCATCATTTGCAGAGGCGTTTCGAAACTCTGTGGCAATTTTTTCCGCCGAGGACTTCCGGTTGCTGCGGGTGACACGACGAAGCACTCGACGGTCTCTGTCCGTTAGTTTCTTGGGTCTACCGGTTCGTTGTTGAACTGTTGTTGATCCCCGGGTCTTCCATTTCATAATGACATCGCCTACTGTTGACTTGGGTATCTGAAGAAGGCTGGAAATGTCACGCACGGACTTGCCGCATAGGTGACATCCAACGATGGTTCCACGTTGGAACTCACTGAGCTCTGCCGAACGACCCATTCTTGCCAATGTCCAAGCAGAGTTGTGTCTGAAGGTGTGGGAAGCTATTTAAATGATGTGCAAGTCATTATCATGTGACATTGGGCCAATCGATGATCTGTGAGGGGTGTCCGGATATTTTTGATCATATAGTGTACGTTACTCACGCCGTTGAATTACAAGTTTTATCGGTCGGCAATCACCGAAACGTGCGAAACGACGATTCAATATGGCTGCCATTAAACCGAAGTTAGCAGCCGTAAAGCCAGAAAAGTAACAAAAGCAGAGGAGAAAGTGAGTACTGACTCGCTTTCAGAAAAGTCACTTTTGAGACTTTGATTTTCTCCGCAGCCGACGAGAAAGGGAGGCCGCGGTACTGAAAAGTCACCTGACCATAGTTGTCTGAGCAACAATCAACTTTCATTGTCTCCATCTTGGACTTTAACAATTTGTGTTTTTTTGTTTGTTAGAAACAATGAAAGTTGGATTGTTACTCGGACTGGTATGGTCAGGTTACTTTTCAGTGCCGGGGCCTGTCATTTTCGTCGGCTACGGATTTCCTCAAAATGACGTCACTGAAGATGGCTTAAACAAGATAAGTGAGAAAAGCGAGAAAAGTTAGGAGATCGTGAATGCGACTAGTATTTTATTGTAAACAGGGTGACTTAAGTGAAGACACTGAAATGCCTAGAAAGTACGCTTCTGATCAAAAAAGGTTTGGAATGAAATTTGTTCGCCTCGAAGGGGCCTATCCAATGATACCAAATTTGACCCCCCCCTCCCCCTGGAGGTGGGTGGGGGTAACAAATCTTAAATTGGAATCCCCATTTTTTATTGCAGATGTGGATTCTCCAGGAAAAGATACATTAATTTGACCTATGGTTGATATCTTTTTTTTTCACAGATATCAATGGCGCTGTAATCGATAAAAATCGAGGGGTACACGAACATTAAAAACGGGAATGTCTCGAAAAACATGTCGGATCAAAAAATAAAAATATACGTGTTCATTATTTTTTTTTAAAAAAAAAAAGCTATCCAACGGCACAAATATCGACCTCTCCGCCCTGGGAAATCTTAAATAGGACCCCCCAATTTTTATTGCAGATTCAGTTTCTGCATTTATCGTTGAACGTGTATATATTTTTTTCTTGATCCGACGTGTATTTCTAGAGTTATTCCCGCTTTTTAACGTTCGTGTACCCCTCCTTGAATTTTTATTTATTTATTAATTTATTAAATTCGCCTTTAATAGTCATTGAATACAGATAATACATCCACGTAAAACTAAACAACACAGACCATAAAATTTCAAACAAATCGCCATTTAAGTTGATTTGACAACATATAATGCACTAACTTACTATAAAAATGTTTGCATGACGTCTTGCATGCTATATTTTAACAGGTCAATGGTATAATACGTTAATTCAGGGGTAGCTCATTCCAAACACTAAAAGAATTGTAAGGAAAAGATCTGCGGCGAAAAGCAGTTACTATTTCACTTACTTCAAATTTGTATCGTCTCGTACCACGTGCAGAGGGATCAGCTTGAAAAGAAGTCACGATCTTATGTAAAGGATGCCCTGGGTTTCTAACAATTACAGCAAGTTCATTTAAGCGTTTCAAAGTAATCAGTATCAAAAGTTTTATCGATTACAGCGCCATTTTTGAAAAAAATGTTATCATTCGTAGGTCAAATTAATGTAGTCTTCCTGGATTATCCAAATCTGGAATTAAAAATTGGGCTACCCTTTTCAGATTCCTTTCTCACCCCTCACCCATCCCCAGCAGGTGGGAGGTCAATTTAGTATAACTGGATAGGCCTCTTCGAGATGAAATAATTTCATTCCAAACGTTTTTTGATCCGGTGCGTAGTTTTCTTCACTTAAATCGGCCACCTTGTATACAGGGTGCCAACAATAACCACCTTGACTTTAGCAGTTTAGCATATTTTACCCTCCATAGTAACTAAAGATTGTTTGTTATAGATACACTTTGAGACGCATAAAGTTTTTGTACATGTGTTCTATACGCCACCTTCATCACCAGGGTCGAGTTTTTGGACATGAGATCGCGGTTTAGTAAGCATCGCCCTTACGTCAAGATCAGAGCAATTGCCATTGGAAGGCTTTGACATTCCGCAATTTTGACGTATGAGCGATGCTTACTAAACCGCGATCTCATGTCCAAAAACTCGCCCCAGGAGTGCTGTCGCTGTTTTATCTTCAAAATAACTAAACCGCAAGAAATCTCCGATTCGTGTGCAGCGAATTTTTAGTACACGTTATGGAAAGAACCCAACTGATGTGAAGTTACTTAAGTCATGGATGACACATTTTAGCAAAGTGATCAGCGCTTAAGGGTAACAGTAGTGACAGACGATTTTCTGAAGAGACTGTTGAGGAGATTCAAACCTCGTTCACTAAGTCACCACAGAAATCAATTATACAAACTTCGCGCAAACTTCAAGAAAAAAGAAGTACAGTGCACAAAGTGGTACACAAACGACTAAAATTGCATGCGTACAAAGTGTAAATTGTTCAATGATCGTCCAAGACGTCACCAATTTGCTAACAAGAACAAGTTTACACAAGATTGATGAGGATAATAAAATCTTGCTACTTGTCTGTTTTTCCGACGAGGTTACATTTCATGTAAGCGGAGTAGTTAACAGGCGCAAGGTGAGAATCTGTATATTAGAACCCGCATGTTATAGGAGAACACATTACAAACAGTCCGAAAATCAATGTGGTGTAGACTTATACCTGATCGGATGCCTGGCCCATTTTTCTTCGTTAAAGGTACAGTTAATGAAAATGTGTACATAGACATGTTAATTAACTATGCAATTCCTCAGCTATCGACTGTCGTTGATCAGAAAGATGGAACAGATACTCAATTTTACTCTTCAAGTTCGCATGCATCTTAATGAAGCTTTCTCAAATCGGTGGATAGGCAGAGATACCCCAATCCCTTGCCCCCCCCCCCCCAGATCACCAAACATTACCCCTTAGATTTCTTTTTTTGAGGGTATGTTAAAATGATTACAAATCTTGCGACCTTGCGACAGCGTATTAAACATGCAATTGAAGGTGTCACACCCCAAAAGTTGCAGTGCGAGAAACCGAATATCGGTTGGATATTTTGCTTATTTAAGTTTATTAAGTTCTTTTCTCTTTACTGTAAAAAGGTTTGTGCTTATAAATGTGTTACATTACCAGTGTGCATTACAGAATTTATATTCTAATCAGGGTAATCATTTGTGGACACCTGTAATTCAGACTAAATATAAATAGATAGAATTCCTCCAATATAAAAATGAAAATTGTTTATTTACCCAACTTAAAAAATTAACTTAACAAAAATAAATATGTAATAGTAAAGGAATCTACCATGAAGGACAACAGCCCGCCAACCCCCTGACCTAAATGTAACAATCCAAAATATAAATATCTGATTTCAAAAATTTTTTAAATTTTAACAAAAAGGTTTCCAATTAATGAAGTTAAGACCAAAAAACCCCCACCATCAATTTAAATCAATGAACTATGCCAATAAACTATGCTAATAAAACACACGGATTGAACAACAATTTAAAAACATGAAATTAATGCATGATATTAATGATAGAATGGGAATAACAAGTCTAAAATCCGTGGCCTCAAGATTGCATAAAATAAGATTAAAACACATACTACAACTTGAGCCAGCTGAAAGATGTTTTTTACAATGAGCTGTCTTCTAGGATGAAATTTTCATGATGAAAAATTGTTCTTGATGAAAAGGGCTGACTGGTGCGATGGATAGCACTTGAAAACGTTCGTAGAAGACACCACACAGAATTAAATGCAAAATCCAAAAACATAAGACGAAAAATTATGGGTGGAACTGCTGACATTGACGGAAAATTCTTTACATAATGATGAAATAAAAATTTCTCCGGATAAAAAGAATTTGGTAGACAAAATGTCTTAACATGATATGCCAATTATGTTTACAAAAACTTAACGTTTTCGAGCAGACCAGCTGCTCATCTTCAGAATAAATAAAGGAGGGAGATACCAATACAAAAAAACAAATGAAACTAATAATAAAAAGGAAGATGGAGTCAAAGTATATGAAATCACTCACAGAATGCTCCAATCACTGAATATCGTACGACGCATTGGCCAGAGTACAATCGGAATTTTTAATAAAGAGGGCCTCCTTTATAATGCGTTTATTCCAATTTTGTTCCCTACCCAAAACTTTTACACCTTTCCAATTAATCTTATGGCCCAAAGCATGACAATGTCTAGCCAAAGCGTAATCACAATGATTGAGCCTAATCGCTCTCTCGTGTTCTTGTAACCTAAAGTATAGGGGAAAATATCTTCGCATTGAATGATGGGTACAGCTGCCATTTTTTGAGGGCAAGAAGAAGGCAATCCTATACTGCTACTCATCGAAGTGCGCCGTTTTTGCCCGACTTGTTATTGTATAACGATGGTAACGAGTTGTTGCGTGTTTGGATGTATTGTATAACAATGGGATAAGTTCAGAGCCATGGCAGCCATGGGTCTCGATGCCCTCAAAAGATGGCGGATATTCAATGTTTATGTTTTGATATTTCTCCCTATAGAGAGCGACTAGATTGTCCAATATAATTAGCATCGCAGTCCGAACATGGAATTTGATAAATAACATCATTTTGATTGACTAGCTTATGAAAAACCGGATCATTATTATATAAATCCTGGAAATTACATTGATCAACATTAATATTATTTTGATCCTCACTATCGTCTCGAACATGCATATTGACCAATTTATTTCTAAGAGTATTATTTATTTTAGGAACTATTTGAATGTTTTCTCCTTGGAAACATTTTTTAATTGCAGAAAACTTTGAATCATAAGCCATAGAAATCCTCTTTCTCTGTTCTACAGAATTAAGAATATTAGTTTTCCCTTTCTGAAAGCTCCGGATCATCATTCTCTTAATAAAAATATAATTTAATTTTTCTCTTTAATTCTTGTTAAAATTTAAAAAATTTTTGAAATCAGATATTTATATTTTGGATTGTTACATTTAGGTCAGGGGGTTGGCGGGCTGTTGTCCTTCATGATAGATTCCTTTACTATTAAATATTTCTTTTTGTTGTTAAGTTAATTTTTTAAGTTGGGTAAATAAACAATTTTCATGTTTATATTGGAGGAATTCTATCTATTTATATCGTATGCATCAGTCTTACATGGAGGGTAGTCAAAAAATATGATTGCGATTTACGTTTGAACTTGGGCATGAAGTTTGAAGAATAAACTTCTTCTTTACTTAGTCATATGGTTTAATTAAAAATAACTTAATTAAAGTTGGCGAGATAATGAACATCTTAATAATAACTTTTGTAAATACACGAATAAGAAGTCTAACGTTTGATAATTGGAAAGACATCAGATGCATTATATTATTATAACAGACGCTGATAATAATAATAATAGAATTATTAGTATTAGAAACCTATTTCGAAAAAAATTCCATTCTCTCATAAGCAGCTTGTTACGCGCGGTTTATTGAACATTTTTGACACTTGAATCAATTTAAACCCTAAATGAAAACGTTATTCGCAACGAAAAGAAAATGAATTCCGTTCAGGTGTGTACTTTTTTTCCCTTCGTGCAATTTACGATGGTATGAAGTCGCTATTTTATTAAGAAACCATCTTGCACTAAATCTTTTCTTGCGGGGAGGTTAAATACGTAAATGAAGAACTAGTTTCTTCGTTTTAAATTTTTTTTTCAAGATATAGGGTTTCATGGACATGTTCTAAAAGAAAGATGAATGATGTGAAAGGAGGAAAATTGTTTCTCCACTGACGATGAACTCGTGGGCCTGTGGCCTTGGACAGGGGTCAGCCATTTGTCTCTATTTCCGACTAAAATGTGAGCTATGGCGAAAGGGTCACGAGGTAATCTATTCAACCGCGATCTTCATTCCTGCACTATGTTGTAACTTATGAAGTTTGTCGAATTCTCTCAATCATTCAACGTGCGTTTCAAGGAATTTTTCAAGGATTATCTACAAAAATCTGAAAACAAATAGAAGGTGACCTGCCTAATTTTTTTTAATCATGAAAAGGAAAGTGATGTCACAGCTTTATTAGCAGTGCATTGCACATCCGTAGACATTATTCAACGAGGCGAAAGTGATGTCAGGCTATTATACAGGATATACAAAAAGTCTGGTAACATGGCAGATATCTCAAAGCTGCCAGGGTAGGCGAGATCTGATGAGTGTGCTTTATAGGTAATAAGGGGGTGGGGAATTCATTGCCGCACTCAAATTTCCGATTGCTACCCTGTAGAGCAATTTTTAATCACACCCTTCCCCTTGAAAGATTTTGAGAAAATGGGCGAGAAAGAGTGTGCTTCCCTTTCCCAACGGTATGCTTCACTGCAATCCAAATGTGTTAGAAACCTCAGCCAACCTGACCTTGAGTGACTCTTTCTCGCCCATTTTCTCAAAATATTTCAAGGGGAAAGATGTGATTAAAAATTGTTTTTAGACTAATGTGGTGTTGCTCTACAGGGTAGCAATTGGAAATCTTTCTCTATCTTTAATAGTTTTCGAGTGACCTTAAAAGGATGACCTTAAATTTGGGGGTCAAGGTCAAATTGAGTGCGGCAATGAATTCCCCACCCCCTTATTACCTATAAACCACACTCATCAGATCTCGCCTACCTGGCAGCTTTGAGATATCTGTCATGTTATGAGACTTTTTGGACACCCTGTATAATGAGTGTACACCACATCCGCGTGTTAAGAAAATGACCCTCTCTCAAATATACGCTTTGAACTTGTCTTTCCTCAATACTAGTTGCCATAGATCCGATAAGGACAATAAATATTCAGAAAATCAGTAAACTATAAGACCACTAAATAATTCACTTTTAGTACTGTCAAAGCTGCTAACGTTATCCAATTGCTCTCGTAGTACATGAAAAAATGAGAAATAAGAACAGACTTTAATGACTTAACAAATACAGTAATATGTACTATATACAATATTCAACGCGTAGTTTGCTGATATCATTCTCCGATGTTTGATCGCAGATGTTCAATGTTGTGATTTTATCTATCTGTTTTTCAAAATATTGCCGTATTATAGGCTAGAACCTGCTCTACACATAATATGGATTGGCGAGTGGGTATTACGAGAGGAAGTCAGTAACTTAGTTTCAAATTTACAGTTTACTCTCGCTCCAGGAATATGGTAAACAATATGCCCTATTATCTCAGAAGACTGTGAGCATCACTGTACAAAGGGATTTCATCGCCTTGTTCAGACAGCAGCTCAAAGAACTTAATGCTACTGGTTTTGAGGGGTTTGTGAAACGCTGGAACAAGTGCCTCATTTTACAGAGATTATGTGGAGAAATAAAAGTAGTTTTCAAGTCAGTACTTTTATTTGTTTCATTTCTATATCCATTTGTAACTTACTTAATGACTCCCCCTCGTATTTCAACTCTTAACGACTTACGACGTCTTCAGCCTCATTGTTATGATACTAACACCGACTTTGGTTTTACTCTCGTTTCATACCATCAGGAGCGTCAGCTGTTAATTTGCTGATTTGCATTATTTTCCTAACTGAAACACCTGCACTGGTTATACCCTTAATGAATCTAACAACAGAAATCTTATCACTAAGAGTTCTAGCCCCCCTAAAAAAAAGATAAATGGATGCTTTTTAGAGTCCTTTCGTGTACATAAATATCGATGAATCTCGCAACGATCTTATGTTGAAATCATCTTTAACAATGTTAGAGCTTAGCGTTATTCGCCTAGTGCAAATGTGCCACCTACCGAGAACATAGGTTTCTCCCATGCTCCCTCTAACTCACGTTAATGAAAAAGTTAAAGTACGAGGGATAAAATAGATAAATTACGGATTTCTGAGCATGAATTATGTCAACACGAGACCAGAAAGTGAATAGTGAAAGGAAATACTTAATTGAAACCAAACATGTACATGAAGTAGAGGAAAGAAAAACATGAATAACTGGTGATAGTGTTATTTATGAAGTAATAATGAAAGTAATTTTGAATGACTTTCTACTCAACACATCATCCACTGATATTTGTTCCTGAAAACAGTGAAAACACAGCAATGAAAAAGGATGGCGGTGAAGATTGATCTTGTCACTCCACACAACTCTTATTTGTTCATCGTTTATAGCATTGCAGTATCCACAGAACACGAGATGGTGCCAACCCCAATCTCCCATATTGAAATCTTAAACAGAAACCCCTATTTTAATGGCATATTCAGATTGTACACAATATACGAGAAATGTTTTATTCTTGGTGTTTTTCAATAGACCCAACCGTTTAGGAGATGGAGGCCCTGAAAGTGTGGAACTTTTAAAGTTTTGAACCCAGTTTTATCGATGAAGACAAAGAGATAGAGAGTGGATCTGCAGACATTCCTATTCTATTTTTTGATGGTCTTTAAGAATCCGAAGTCAGAATTTCAAAACTTCAAAATTTTTTAGTGCACAAGTAAACTTTTGGGGGCAACAGTCCCTATGGAGACAGAGTCCATGCGTGTATATCGAAAATACTGGATTTTTGAAATTCTCACTTCGGATTCTTAGAGACCATTAAAAAGTAGAATAGGAATGTCTGTAAAACCCACTCTCTATCTCTTTGTCTTCATCGATAAAATTGGGTTCAAAACTTTAAAAGTTCCACACTTTCAGGGCCTCTATCACCTAAAGGGTTGGATTAATTGAAAACACACCAAGAATAAAACATATCTCGAATATTGTGTACAATCTGAATATACCATTAAAAATAGGGGTTCCTATTTAAGATTTCAAAGTTACCCCCTCCCCCCAGCCCCGCTCACAAGGGGCTCAAGATAAATGCCTCATCCTGTATATCCAATGTAAGATCAGCACCAGAAATGTTTTGATGATTATAATATACAGAGGCGAGATTCCCCTTCACTATGTACATGTTAAGCAAACATTCTTCTCTTCAATATAGAAAAATAACAAATTACCTTTAATACTGTTGATGCCAAGTAAGTCCGCTTTTCCACAAAGATTTTTATTCACCATGAGTATACATATTTCGACTAATAGGTAGTCATCTTTCAGCATTAAGTAATTCTTCTCTTCATTAATCATCTGTATCTGGCACGATTTTCTATCGGATTATATTTTCTGTAGAATGAGAGAAAAATAGATGCGTAATAGGAGAGGCTACCTCGATTCCTTTGTACAATGCAGAATCATTAATGAAATGTGCACTACAGACACTGAAATTACCAGTGGATATCCCCGGTGTTAAAATTTTAAAAAAAATATTAAGCATGGCATAAATAAGAGAAGCCAGTATGAGATTAAAAATTTGAGACTAGGATCAAATATTTTGTAATCTAATTTTCACTTCCCTTGAAAATTTACATTGGTATTTTGGTAACATGGAGATAATGATACTTTTTTCCCTTTTGATTGCTGAAATTCAACGTTGTCTTTGATGACTTAAGCTTTTTCATCGAGGGAAATGAAAAAAATTTTCTTCCTGGTGGACATATACGAGTTGTGATAGTTTACAACATAACTTATTACCTTCCCAAGTCAAAATATCGGCAAAAAAAGAAAAAGCAATAGAATTGTTTGCTTATTTTCATAGAGGATAACTTCACTTCCTACTTCTGTCTGGCCCTGCCTGATCGAATTGCGAGTTCGCATCAAGTCTCTCGCTTTCAATTTTATCAAATGTACTTTTTATGACGTCGTTATTGATTATTTTTGACGCATACGAACTATCCAGCGCTTGGCCTCCCCATTAAATTCATTAAAACACTAACTAGGGAACCTCACGGAGTGATAATAAAATTCCGAACCGAAACCAGTATAGGTATCAGCTATATCCAATAATATATCGATTACTAAAAAATTACGTACCAAGATCCATATTCAAAGATTTTATTGGCACATTAAAATACCCATATACAAGGTGTAGAGGAAATTTCCTAAACTGTCGACTAACTTTAGAACAAAAGGTGCTAGTCATAAAAGTCATATCTATCTATGAGAAAGCGGCCATGTCCGATTGAATTATAGCAGTCCCAGCGCACCTAGTGTAAACGCTGAGAAGTTAAAAAAACTAACTTTTGAACCACGATAGATAGAGAAAAACTTCCAATTACAAAGTTGTAGAGCGTCTCCGATTTAGTAGAAACCCACTTTTTGCATAAAGAAAACAATAACATAAAACTCATAAAACTGGGGAGAAGGTTCATGTACGGAACACCTTCTGCACACCATACGTTGGAATATTCACGTGTAGAACAACAAACGCACGAAGTCGCTCCTATTTAATGTTTGCCACAATAGAAGATAAAATTAAACAAAACAATCGCTAAATTTCAACCTCTCAGAACGCTCGAACAAAGGGAGAAAAGGATGTGGAAATAATTATTCAGTCAGCTCTCGCGATAACCCATAGTTAAATATTTCAACAAGTGCTCATCTATTCCTGATTCAACCCTGCTTAAGTGCTGCAAGAGATTCGCTTTCGCTTTTGATCATCACTAGTGGTTGCCCTATAAGATAAAATTTTACGTAGGTCCAAGAAAATATTCAAATTGAAAAAAAAAGCTGACCAAGAAATTATCAAAAATTGATTCCAAGTTGCGTACTTTCCGCAAATAAGAAATGAGTAGGAACTGATTCTTGCTACTTATTGAAGCCAAAATTATGAAAAGCTCATCGTATCTGTTACGCCAGGTGGGAAATCAGTCGTATTCTGACCAATTCCCCCTGGCATATCGTTTCGACAGTTATGCATTCTTTCCGTGGAAAAATTTTTTACAAAATTACTTCAGATTGGTGCTGGTGGAGCAACTTGACTCGAATTACGTCATCGGAATAAAATATTCAAGTACCACTCACTTAAACACAATTTTCTTCTTCAAGATTCAAGACCATGTTTTCGATATGCATGTTTTAAGAGCAGCTATCTCGAAGAACGACCGACTTTTATGTCAGCTCCTCAATTTTGCTTTTATAGGGATTTAAGATTTTGTAATTCTTGTGAAAATACAAATTCAGTGATATGCATTGTGTAAAAGTCACATTTCTACTCCTTTTACTATTAACGGAAAATTTTAAAGAATAAATTTTATATATAAATTACTAAAAGAGTCGATGTATGGGCGGGAGGGAATGATCAGAGTGGTATGTAGTGATCGTTTTGTTTAATTTTATTCAATCTTTCACTATGGCTAGTATTAAATGGGAGCGATTCCATGGGTTTTCTGTTCTAAATGTGAATAATCCAACGTTTTTTTTTAATTTCTTTGCAAAGAATGGATTTCTACTAAATCGCAGGCGCACTAAAAACTTTATAATTGGAACCTTTTCTCTATCTATCATGATTGAAAAGTTAGTTTTCGTAACATTTCAGCGAATACAGTAGGCTTATTATCACTCAGTGATGCTCCCTAGTAAGGTTAGCTTATGTACGGTAAGTTGTCCCCTAACTCCGAAGTCTGCAAGTATGGGTTACCATTTATGCTTTGAATCTGAAAAACAGTGACTCATCTATATTTTATTTGGCGTATTTTATTTGTCTTTCTTTCAATGCAAGAGACGACGATAATAACATATTTCCGGTCGAGGACAATTGGTCTAATGACGATTGGTGTAACTACGATTGGTCCAAATTCCGATTGGTCTAATTAACGATTGCTCTAAAACGAGACTAGAATGATTGAAAAAGTTCCACTGAAAACAGAAAAATTGAATTATCCATACTATTTTCCTTAATTGAAATAAAATATCCAGGGGATATGCAGGGTGATTCAGACAACCAGTTCCAGGTGTTTTTCTCGAAAAATACGCATCAGACAAAAAGAAAATAAAAATATAAGTGTCTAATATTTTAAAAAAAGCTATCCAGTGATACCAAACTCAATCCCCCCTACCCTATTCCCTAAGGACATACCACTAAGTGAAGCCTGAATATTTTGTGCCATTTTTAATAATTTTAGATAACTTTTATCGAGCTATCTGAACAATAAAAAATAGAAATTTACTGAAAATTAATTTTTAATTTTTTTAAAAATTTTTTTCTTATATTTAAATCACCACATTAATTAATTTATTGTGTTTTGTACTTGTACCGAATATTCGAATAATTCCAATAATAAGAACAATAAACTAGAATTAAAAAAAAAATAATTCAGTAAAT
>JAHWFO010088230.1:590548-609298 GCA_023313115.1 Rhysida immarginata | reverse complement strand
TTTAGTACAATGCTTAGTTTCCGAGATATTCAGTTGTCTCAAGATAAATGCTTCACCCTGTATATTTTATTTCCTTAAAAGAAAAAGGTTTTGAATAATTCAAATTAATTTTCTTGTTTATTTTTTTCGTAGATGCGTATTTTTCGAGAAAAACACCTGTATGGGTGGTCTGAATCACTCCGTATATTTTATTTCAATTAAGCAAAATAGTTTTGAATAATTCAAATTTTCTTTTTGTTAGTGGAAATTTTCGGTCATTTTCGTCTACTTTTAGACCAATCGGGAATTAGACCAATCGTAATTTGGACCAAACGGCCTTAGACTCCAAGGAATCTCAGAATTGCTACCGGGGATATTTCTCCTTTTTTTACGAATTGTGGCGTACGATATAAATACACCTTTTGTCCGCAGGCCTTCTCTAGAGGTGTTGCCGTAGCCCAAGAGATGGACAGGCCCTGGCGCGGAAAAGTCACCTGATCATCTTAGTCCGAATAACAATGTGACCTTCATTGTTTCCAACAAACAAAAAATTGCTGATTATTAAAATCCAAGATGGAAACAATGAAGGTCACATTGTTACTCGGACTAAGATGGTCAGGTGACATTTCCGCGCCAGGGCCTGTCTTTCACGTGGGCTATGACAGAGTCATGTTTAATCGTATTTCGGCCAATAATAAGCCTTAAATTATGATTCCGCATGATGTTGTAACGCTCCTCTTCTGAGCGTACAGTACGGGGAAATGGTTCTATGTTTGCTCTACGGTTATTCGCCTTGCAGAAAAAACTTAACCCATAACTAGCTTGTATAACCTACAATTAACATCATTAACATCGTTGTTACTTCTCTAAAGAAAGAAACCCACAATACTACAAACCTTCTGATTAAAAATACTGGGCTTTAATTATACAAGAAAGCAAGTAGCGTGCATACAAATTCATAATTAACCATATTTCTTTCTCTACCAAGTCCAAAACCTGTTACTTCTTGTTTACCGTTCATTTTTATAGAATAATTCTGCTTTCTATCCAATTGTTGTCATCTCTTAAGTTCTTAATAGATCAAAGTTCAAAATACTACCTGTTCTTCAGGATGATTAGAATGGCCTTTTTTTACTTCAGTGGGTCTTTGTCTACCCTATCGCCGCAGTATTTCAGAAAATAAAAAAAATGCAATAGTTAGAATTTTCACAAAACAAATTAATAATTTCTAACCATAACACGTGTGCTTAATTAACATCGACATCAATCAACATGTTCTCGCGGAGCACTATTCCGGAAATAAAATACATTACAGTTAATGGCTTAGTTCTCTTTTTTTTTTTATATCTAACTATATCTGCTAGTCTAGTCTCAATTTTTATGGGTTATTTCACTTCGATGTTTATAATGCTCTTCACAATTACGTTTCTTTGCCAGGAGAGAATGTTGATGTATAAGTTTCTTCTAATGTCTCTTTGAATTCGAAACCAATATTTGTTTTTAACAAATTGATTTCTTTTTCCTCCTTAGCTACCGCGTTGACAGGTTCCCTTTTCGTGCAGTTGGATTGGAAGATTGTAAAGTGCTCGTGCATCAAACTTCTAGGTGCATTTGATTATGTCGATGGGGGAGAACAGGTAAGTCAGAGGGGGGAATGGGAAATTGAAGTATTCAAAGGGTTATGTTAATATGTTAGTGCTAGCGGGGCCGTCGAACATAAACCTAAGGTTACCTAGCCGGAAAAATCCGACTCGCAAGTCCAATCTTCGGATGATCCTGGAACCAAGTATCACTTCGGAATTCTCGGGTAAATGCCATCTTTATACATCTGCAACCATTTTGTCGTTCATTAGGATTCTGGCTTTCCAAATTTCATGCGCTGTAGTTCTGGACCGGATTTACTCATTCCTGTTCAAAATAAAATAAAACTATGGTAGCTTTAATTCGATCTCAATATAATGGCCTAAATATCCTCACCACCTCACCGGACCGTAAAGTTACGAACATGTTCATCAAGCACGAGGTTGGAAGTATTTTTTGAGGAATGATATATACATTCTTATTTTTGCAAATTTAACTAAACTATTATCGCTTGTTTTCTTTTAGGCCAGGTTTATTTCACCATCAAGCCTTAGACGGACTGAAGAGCCTCTTTCCTTCTTCATCCATTTTTCAAGCCCAGGAAAAAAAAACTTCCTCTTGCCGCGACGCCATCATGTCTTCCTCTCTCCTTTCAAAAAAATTTTTTTCAACAACAATGCCTTCAAAGTCTCTTGCCAATGTGCATATTGTTGCTGCGTGAAACTTATTTTCACTTTATTTCTCCTAAACCACTTCAACAATAAATATAGGTTTTTTACAGTTAGTCTGTTTTTATTTTTTTTCTTTGAGTTATTACCGTTTCCCTTTTCTTATGTCTTGTCCAGGTAGACCAAAGAACAAACCACTTCAATCCCCATATTTTATAGAACAATCGTAATATTCTACAGAAAAATATCTCTTCAGAGTTTTTGTAACGTCAAAAAAATTGTGTATGCGCATTTTAAAATTTTGGGCGTTACAATGTAACAATGTATGACGGTTTCCGTGCAGAGGCTTTCTCTTTAGGAGGTATTGCCATAGCCTAATAATGAGAAGTCTGTCCACTCTCGTTTTCAAACGTTGTCTAAGTTCCCTAGCGGCAGATAAACTCAACTGCCAAATCCATTGTTTACTACTGCAATCATAATGGAGACAAAATGTCGTTTATTAAATTGGAGAAATTTTTATGAAGAAATTTAATTTCCAAGTCCTTTACACTAAACGTTTTTCTATTTTTTTCTTTTCCAAAAGAAAAAAACAAAAAAAAAGCCAAAAAAATAAAATAACCGTGAGCTATATGAATTAAGGTTGTTATAACGGAACTCTTATTCAAAATAGTTTGAAATAAAAAGGATTTTGCCATATTAGAAAATTTGATGAATGGTTTTCATTGGAGTCCCTAAATAAGATGAAATAAAATCTTTTTTAAAAAATTATAGGACCTCTAAAGTTTTTTTTTATTCTTGCTGTTATGAATAGAAAATTGCATACATACCTTTTTTGCAGTCAGATAAAATGCGAAACTCAATAGCAAAACATTACCTGAATAGATCCAGAAAAGAGAAGGAGATAGCTGAACGCTTGGCGCGCTGCTGTCGTTATTATTGTTGTAGGACGTCGATCTGGCAACAGCTATAACAATGAAACCGACCCGGAGTGAACAGACTTCTCATCATTAGGCTATGGTGTTGCTATGGCACGGGCGATTTCAAAGATGGCAGCCCCCATGTACGAAGTTGTTTTGTGTTTAGAAGACGCCACCATGGAAAAATCGTGCTAGTGGTGCAGATGCTTTTCAGCTAGAAGCTTTGAACGCTAGAAATCGTATACTTTTCTTCCGTGCTAGTAGTGTTCTACTTTCGTCACTTCCCGGTGCTGGTGGCGCTAGCTGCTATTTGAAAAGTATATGCACCCTAGGAGGTGTTGCTCCTACCCACGGCTTTCTAGAAACTACCAGGCCTGAACATGACGTCATTGTTGAAGCACTAAGATTGTGACGTTAACTTACTTCTGTAATAGCACCATCCGAAGCTAACAAGAAAGTCAGGCACCGGCACTGAAAAATCACCTGACCGTGCACCGAACTCTTCAAAAATGGACGCTCATTTCGTTTAACATTATGTAAAAATCACGGTCTAGATCGTGGTGTTCGGCCGTAAATCACAGCAAATTTCCTACAATGTGCTCTCAATGCTACCGTGCGTCGCCACCGAGCTTTTTTTCATTAACTACCTTTTAACAATGGAGTTTTTTGGACCATTGTATTCTAGACCAACACCACCTGCGGGTGCGTTCACTTATTCGCTCGGAGTCATGCTCCGAGTCAAAGTGATCACGTGAGCAGAGTACTAGCCAACGAGAAAGACAAGCTCCGGCACTGAAAAGTCACCTGACCAAGATAGGTCTATTAACAATGTAACTTTCATTGTTTCACGACTTTATTTTGACTTAAATAAATTTCGTAACTATAATTGGAAATTATTACTAGTCGTGGAAAGAGAAGGGAGGGAGACGAAAATTGAGTTAATGAAATCATTACATTTAATGAAATTGATGGTGGCATTCTACAAACAATTATAAAAATTTTCATTCATTTAAATATGCAACAAAATTGTATGAAAAATATTGAGTTAACGTCGAATAGGTTCTAGTCCGATTCGGGATGAAGGCCTCAATTGAAATTGGCTGGAACTGCCAATGGCGTCGGGTTCCAGGGTTGTTTGTCACCGCTATTGAAGTAGGCGGCGACCCTTGAGGGTTTATAAATATCGGCGTTGCCCAGTAGGCTACTGTGAAATATCAAATAAAGCACATATATTAGTGACCAAAAAAAAATTAAAATTTCTGAAGTAAGGAAATGAAACTACTTCCAGTTCTTAATGAGGACAGCTTTCATCAGAGAGAAAGTTTACTCACTAACTTAATATAATTAATCATTCTTAATACACATAGAACTAGCCAATAATAAATGAGGTCTGCAGTACCCTGTGCCGGAGACTCTAAAGCCGAGCGCGGCTCGCAGCTAGAGATCTCAGCCGAATGCAAAAGGCCTCGATGCGTCGTTTGCGGACGACGAGCTGCTGAAGCTTGTCGTGGCTAGCGTGCTGGGGTCAATGTCCTCCTCCGTTGAAGAGCGGGTCTGAATCGGTACGTCGTTCCTTTGGCCAGTCGAATCTCTCGCGACGTGGTCCACGGAGGCTGCTGTGCAAACGGCGGCGTCGTCGGGGCTCGTCGTCGCGTCGGAACGTGGGCAGTCGCTCCCTCTTGAAAAGTTTGCCTGGACGGGCACGGGTCCGTGGTCCAGCAAAGGCGGCTCACTATGCCTGGTCGGTTCCTCGGGCGGAGTCGGAATTCTCTCGCAATCCCTTTTCCTTAAGCGTGTCGGCGAAGGGTACGGCTGACAGCGGGTTCGTCGACCTTGCGCGGGCGTCCTACGTCGGCGTCCAATATTATAATCTAGAGTGGATTTATTATATTTCCATGCATTTATTTTTCTCATGGCAATAGATACGAGCCAAATTTCATTAAATGAGCAACCCCCCACCCCTTCTTATAATGAAAAAGAGCACACTCGTAACAAGCAGGAGAATCCTTGAGTAGGAGATCTGCTCTTGATACGAGTGTTAAAACGCAAAAATCCAACAGACTGCACTACGAGAAAATCTAAAGTTAAGAGAAAATTTGAAACCTGAGAGAGAAGTTTAGAAAATAAAATATACACAAGACTCTTCGCTTTCATCTTCACCTCCTTCACTCGTACCAAGTAATTAAAACTGTTCAGTGGCTTCAGATTCATTTGAAGACTCTATAAACCACGTTGGGAAAAACGACGAGGTGGGATACGCTTTCACTCTCAAATTGTAATTTGAGAAAAACGAAAATGTTCGTTCAGACTCAAACAGAAAGTAATTGGGTATGTAGGCATTACTTTTTTTTCTTCTTATCACATTTTTACCAGATGTTTTCAACCTTACAAGCAGTGGCAGATGTTTTAATGGTGTACTAGCACTTAATGCTAAATGATTGAATATTGTAACTGGTTAATCTTTAAAGAATTGCTTTGACGAGGTGGCCTCGCTGTTGCAGTATTTGCTTTTGTATTTCAGTGCTATTTTGTATTTGCAATCTCTGAATTTTAAACACACATTATTTCAATAAAATATTTTTATAAAACCGTAGCACGTTTTTCTTCATTTATATTAAATAGTAGAGATAGGCTGGAAAATAAAAGTCACCGCGCTATTCCCTATATTTTTCTATGCGTTCGTCTGCTCCAAACCTTCCAGCTGACGTCACACGTCAGTAGCCAATGACCATCGATCACCCCGATAGAGGCCACCTTCTCTTTAACAACCTTGGGAAATCCTGAGATCACGCACTTCTTTCGGAAGGGAAGAAAAGCCGTTGGTCCCGTGCAGTGATTTGTCGGCTGCACGTTAAAGAACCCTTGCGGCCCCTATAACGCCGTCCTGAAATGACCATAGCAGTTGAAAAGGACGTTAATACCAAAACAAACCAAACCAAGCCAACTAATCCTTGATCGTGCCGGCGAGATGACGGGCTGATAATGAACTCCATGAGAAAAGCTTCTCCACGTTCGTTCGGGCGGCCTCCTAAACCTTTCTCCACCGTTCTTACTAATTCTCTCCTCAAAAACCTCTTGTCTCTCCTTCTTCCTCCGAACTTCCCATCATCCATGCGCGCTCTCTTCACCAATCGAGCTCGAACCGTCTCTTCCGTCTTGCGACTGGGTTCACTTTCCTTCCGAGGGGAGTTCTGATGCTGGTGATGGTAATTCGGAGCGAGCTGAGTTGACATCACTCTTTCTTCTTTCTTATGCTGCTCTTTCTTTTTTAATTTATCTCTTGACGACAACAAAGAGGTGTGGTTATTGTAATAAAGTAAGTGGTGATTGTTTGGGCATGTTTTGGCTTCAACGGAATCTCAAACATTGCTATTATAAGTGACCGCCAATATCCAGGGAGGAAAACACTACAGGATTTCCTTCGTCCCATCGCTGAAGAAATTACTGGTAAAGACTGGGTTTTGCAAAAACTTTAAAAAAATGATTTCCTGTGATTTCCTTCTGTCACATTCAGTAGATCTGTTCCACATGTAAAAATTCTAAAATAAGCGCAAACATAGCCCCATCTATACAGAGTGGCCTATTTATTAGACCACCACTTAATATCGTGCTGGGGTATAGACTCTACATTTTTCCGGAAACGGTCTTTAGGTATTCTACCCTATTGCTTTTAGATTCTAAAAGCAAGTCAAATAAACCGAATGCATTTGTTATTCCGAAATTTTTAATATACTCCTATTTAATACAATCATAATGAAAGCTAACAAATATGAATCTTCACTATAAAAATCCACATTGCATAGCAGTTCCAAGGTCAACTTTAAAACTATGACTCCATTAACGCTGCCATCAGAGAAACTCAGGTGAACGATTTCCTTTTTTATTAAAAATCGAACGAAATGCGATTTCCTTCTCCCAATGTGACTTTATTCCTTTCGGTTCTTTTTCTCTCCAGCCCTCCTCACAATAGTCATCAGGCAGTGGGTGGGTGCTTGAACTTCCCTACCTCTTTATAACGGTCTAACCCCTACTATAGCGGAATGTCTTTGTCGTTGCGTTGCTGTCGATGTGTAATGAAGATTTATGTCGCCCCGGCTCTCTTAGGAGCCGTCACGGCCACTCATCCTCTCCCCTGCAAATGCCCCATTAAACTGGCCCCGTCCAGATGCATGATGGGAAAACGAAGTTCCACCGGTGAAAAATTTCGCCTCTAATTGTCCACTTCCGGCAAAATCATCGAGCGCCGACGTCACACAGCTCTGTCTCAAGGGACGAAACTGAGAAAGAGCATGGCGAGAGGAGTTTAGAGTTATTTTTTCTCCCTTCAAAGGATGAAGTGCAAAGTTAGTTACAAAAAAAAAAGAGAAGACTGTTGATTTTAGTTGTAAAATGGACAATCCACGCCCTCGCAGCCTTCTCTTCCGACCCCAAATAGAAGTTACATTTGTGCGGTTGGTTGCCTGGCTGTCGATGCTTCAAATTAAAACGTCGATTCTTTTATTTTAACCGATGTAGTTCACGATTAATGATCACTCCGATAAGATACCGACAACCAGTAGGTACAGAGTGTGGAATTTTTTTATTGTACAGTAAATCCTTGTAAACACAATGTGCTTATTAGGACCGATGTTTTCAATTTGTGCGTCCTTCTATCTGTCCATCTATCTGTCTGTCTGTTGGTGCTTTAGCGTTCGAACGCTTCCGAATTTTCGGCTTCCGTTTTCACCATTCAGGCAAACGAGAGCCTGAGTTCGTTGGTGGAAAAACTCGGTGAACTACTTCCACTTCAAAAGATCACAAATAACAAACGGGAGCACAAAATTCCATGTATTGACCTGTGCATTGACCAGTGCAATTCTCCCTTTGCCAGGTCTTCCTTGGTAATCAAAATCAGTCAAAATTGGTTCAATGGTACGCGTTGTAATGGTATCATTGGAAGCTTTCAATGCTAAGACTTTAGCATATAATACGGTATGTTAAACAACTTGAAATGATGTGACTTGAATGACTTCGCTTCAACAGTACATGCTTACATAGAGACACTTTAGCAATGGATTATGAAGAAATAAACCATTAAAGAATGACATAACCAAGTACCGAAAGACTAAACTAATCGCCGTCACATAAACAGTTTGAAAAATATTGAATTGCTTTTAAAAACCTTAAAACAGGTTCCAATGATTCAAATTCGATAATCTACGAATTTTATAAACATTCTAATATATTCATTCATGCAATGTCGTTACTTGTTGTTTGATATATTACATGCCCTATCTTAGCATTGAAAATTCCTAATGGTACCATAATGGTATCATTAGCACATGTACCACTGAATCAAATTTGACCATCTTCTAACTTATTAATTACTCTTATATATTCGTTCATGGCATACTGTTTCAAGTTGCTTGATATATTACATGCCACATCTTGCATTGAAAATTTCCAAATGGCAACATAATGGTATCATTAGCACAGGTAACGCTGAATCAAATTCGACCATCTTCGAACTTCGTAATTATTCTTATATATTCGTTCATGACGAGTCGTTACGAGTCCTTTGATACATTACATACCAAATATTGAAAATTTTAGAGGGTGTCATAAGGGTAACATTAGAGCACGTGCCATTGTATCGATTACGACCATCTGCAAAATAGTTCATGCGCGGACCATATATCAATTGGCGAAAACAGTAATTAATAAAATCTTGTAAACCTTCCAAGGAGGAGCTTTAGCAGTGAAGCAGAAATACATTTACGTTTATTAAAAATAAATTATACGCCCCCGGCGGGGGGTCCCGAATAGGATAGGGTAAGTGGTCTATTTTTACCCCCTCATCTGCACTTTTACCTCCCCCCAAGTTTGTTTTAATCAATAAATTGATTTTCTAGAACGTAACATGTTGGTTGGTTGGTTTGGTTTGTTTGGTATTAACGTCCTTTTCAACTGCTATGGTCATTTCAGGACATGGCATATTTTAACATAAAAATTTTTCATTGATGTAATACTTGCTATATCTTCTCATTTGAAAATTTTAGAGGATGTCATAAGGGTACCATTAGTGCACGTGCCATTGTATCGATTACGACCATCTTCAAAATGGTTCATTCGAAGTTTGTAATTAATTTTTAAAATTGGTGAAGCTTCTTTTATCCAACTTTTTACCCAACTTTCATCCAGTCTTTATCTCCAAGGTTTATCGCTCATCCCCCCCCCCCAACTTTTTTATTCGCTAATTATTTTCTATTTGGGATATCGAAATAAATTCTTAATGCATTCCATATAAAAAGTGTGCATTCACCGTCTTTGCTGAATTACAACTAATTTCTTTTTATGGTTATTTTTAAAGCTTCATCAATTAGAGGAAATGTCAGGTAGAGTGCTGAATTTTGCCGGAATGAGATGAGCTGAAAAGTATAATCATAGATGATAATAAAGGAAACTGCTATGATGACAAGTAAGGCTCATAGAAACAAATTCGATGAACAATACCCAAGTAGTATTTCGTTGAACTATATCGAGTTTTTCGGAAAGTAGTAAGGGTTAACAGTTCCGTGACTGAAACCCAATGAACGAACACAAAAGTAGTGTAAAAACTGTAAAATATAGGAACTGGTGGTTTTTTTAAGTACTTGGAGATATCCCTGCTGTGTCGTCTCAGCGATAGTCCATTTGGTAAAGGCAATGAGCGTGATACTCGTGTGTCCTGATTCCATGTCGAGGAATTTTTCATTCCATTTTTTCTATTAATATCAATCATTATATCAAGTTAAATTACAGAAATCATTTTGTTAAGGAGCTATGGTAAAATGGGATCTATCAAACCCCTTTAGCCACCATCGAAAATGGTCCGTTAGAAGTACGCTTGCCTTAGCAACCAGAGACTTCCTTAACGACCTCATCGAACCCTAACAGCAAAAGTCTTCTTTAGAAAACAAATGCTTTCATTTTTATCCTCGAATTCCTTAAAATCTTATCGGTCCTGGGCATTTCGGTTGCCTGACTTGTTGATATTGTTAGTTTTGATCCAGGGGATAAAACATCTTTTAATATTTTATATGTGGGGATAGTTTATTACTGTTTTCCCTCAATCACAGAAATATAAGAAATACTCCCTCTCTCAGAAAATATGGTATATATCCGTACACAGTACAAAAATAGTGTTGAAATGTATACCATATTTTCGGACACAAGGATTAGATTATATAGCATTTCGAAGTTGAATTTTCGTTCAGCCAATAATAGAAAATTCTGAATGAACTCGTCTGCACTTCCTTTTTTCACCTCAGTAGAGGCATATATGCTTTTAAATATATGCACCCTGAAGTGCCAGAAAGAGTATGCAGAAGAGCTCATGCAGAATTTAAGGGATTAGGTCATAAGGTCCATACATTCGCTATTATGAAAGAGAGCCTCGGGTACGTTTGTAGCGAAAGTTTAGTTAGTCCCTACATATGTTCCACCCACGATTATGGACTTCACTCAGCGATGAGCCAACTGACAGATTCTCTTTTGTAGAAATAATTTATTCGTCCCTAGAGATGATGTTCAATCTCCAAGATAACCTACTCGTCACTCTGGAGGAGGAAGTCGCTGCTGGGTATAACTCGGATGAGAAAGTGATTCGTGCTCAAGAGTTTCCATAAATGGCGCTCTTTCTAGATAGAGGTGAGCAAATGTATCACCTACATTGCAGAAACCTTTGTCATGTTGATACGGAAAATGCCCATCCCTGAACTGTTCCCACAAATGTCCAAGATGTCTCGATAAGCTAAATCCGGCATTCATCGTTCCTTTAACAGAAACAAGCTGGCCCAATCCGAACCATGAAAAAGAGCCCCATGCCGCCACCTCCAAACTTCACTCAAGTAGGAACCGTTCTCCAGGCATCCGCCAAACCCAACTTCGTTCATCTGTTGCCAGTGTGTGTACCGTGGTTTATCGGTCCACACGACACGTTTCTATTGTTCCATGCTCCAGTTTCTGCGAGTTGTACACCACTGCAAACGTCATCTAGAATTGATAGATCCGAGTGACACGAGCAAGCGCTCGATGATTTCTATCTGCCAGTTCGTGGTTGCACTGTTATTGCTCCATGGGTCTTCCACTTGGCAATCATATTGCCTATAGTTGTACGGGATATTTGTAGAATGGTGGAAATCTCACGGACTGAGTGGCATCCTATGTTGATGAATTCTTTTCTGCGACCTATATCTTAAAAATACGAAGCAGATATGCGTCTAAAGGTGTGTGATGCTATTTAAATAATCTACATAGCCATTCGCATAATCCATGAATAATGAGGGGTGTTCCTAATCTTTTGATCACATAGCCACTTCGCCACTGGACACTTGATGACTGGAAACTGGTTTCTTGTTTTGTGGAGTCGCATTTCGACTGTTTCATTATAATGGAAGATTCATGTTTGGAAGCCAAGATACCCGCAATCTTAACTAGGAAGCTATCAATTTCATTTGCTGGCAAGTTGGAGCGGAGTATAGGCTTTAAACTAATTTAACATGGATTAATCATTTAATATATTCAACATTTATAATTACAAGTACAACTTCATTTCAATTTAATGGAATATTCCAAACGATGTTGCTTTTCCAAGTGTCAGGTTCAAATCTCACCAAAAGTTTGAAGTTTTATAATTTGCGGCATAAATCAATTTATTGCCCCTTATTTCCGCATTATCCCCAATAAATATGATTAAGATAACTCACTTTTTCTGCCTGTCACCCTTTTTTGAATGCAAAGTGGTCGTTTCATATTAATGAAATACTGCAAAAATCATTTCACAAATTAATGGAATAGTTTTATTGAAAGTGTTTGTAAACGTACATTGAACACCCAACATGAAATGAACAATAATTTTACCTCCCTGGAAACAGTTAGCATTTATTAATAGGCTGTTGAACCACCTTTGGCTTCATATAGAGCCTTCACTTTTGATTGAATTAGTGACTCACACTGCGCAGGAGAAATCGCGTCCCAGATTTCATCAGCATGCTTTATATGCGTCTTTAGTGCCTGGTCGGCCAGCAGCAATATTCTTCATTACTATTGCCCAAAGTTTATCAATGGGATTGAGGTCAGGCGAGTTGTCTGGCCACTTCAGCACAGTCATCTGATGGCTTTCCAACTATTCCTTGGTTGATCTAAATGCGTGGGCGGGGGCCAAATTCTGTTGGAAGATGTAATCCTCATCAGGAAACAGCTTCTCCTGATGGAATAACCAATATTTCCAAGATTGCTTTATAGAACACGGAATTCATTTTTGAGTTGATAAAACAGTTTATCAGCACCATTAGCACTCATGCAGCCCCACACCATTATACTTGCCGAATATTTCACTGATCGTTTCAGGCAAGATGCATGAGTATTTTCATCCTTTCTGCGCCAAACACGTGGCCTTTGATCACCAAACATCATGGAGAACTTCGATTTATCCGAAAAAAAATCACTTTACTCCTGTCAACATAAATCCAAAGCCGTCGCTCTTTCGCCCATTCATATCTCTTCTTTTGTGCAGCAATTAGATGATGCTTGATTTTTGGCACATGGGACCAAAATCCGAGTTCTCTCAATCTTCTCCATGTAGTGGTACCGGATATTTGAGTCTCACAACTTCCTCAGATCCCCGATACTTTTGAATCTGTTGTTCTTTGCCAGATTCTTCAATGTCTAGTTGTCTCGCCGTGTTTTCTTCCGTTAGCTTTGCGTTGGCTTATTGTCAAGTTTTTAAAATTTTTTACAATTTGAATAAATCCAATCTAAAATACTATTTGGACCTGGGTATTCCCAGCCAAATGCATTCCAACAATACGCTCTTTCTCTTTTTGTGAGAGATCACGTTTCTTCGCCATTGAATGAAGCAATGTGTACACTTACTGAAAACGAACAGAAGAACATGTGCAACAACGTTTTAGAACTTTTCAAGAGATAAGGAAATGGAATATTCAGACTAGTCCATTATTATGAAACGGCGCTCGCAGTATTTCATTAATTTGAAAAGACCACTTTGCATTCTAAAAGGGGTGACAGGCAGAAAAAAAGTTACCTTATTCATATTTCTTTACGATAATGCTGAAATAAGGGACAATAAATTGATTTATGCCGCAAATTATAAAACTCCAAAATTGTGATGAGATTTGAACCTGAAACTTGGTTTGGTTTGTTTGGTATTAACGTCCTTTTCAACTGCCATGGTCATTTGAGGACGGCGTTATAGGGGCCGCAAATTTTGCCTCGCAAGGGTTCTTGAACGTGCAGCTGGCAAACGACTACACGGGTCCAACGGCTTTATTTCCCTTCCAAAGGAAGTGCGTGATCTCAGGATTTTCACCCTGAACAAATCCTCGTCGTCCTCGGCCGAGGTCGAACCCGCCTCCTCGGGCATCAGAGAGGATCACGCAACCACTGAGCCACCGAGGCCTATAAACCTGAAACTTGGAAAATCAACATCGTTTGGAATCTTTCATTAAATTGAAATGAAGTTGTATGTTCATTTTACTTGACTTACTTATTGAAGCATAAAATGTAACTATCAGTGAAAATTCAGGTAAATGAGGTAAGGGCAAACAAAGAAAACCTTAGACCACTTCCACGCCGCCTATATTGGGTTGAAGATGTTTATTTCAAACGGTATATGCGTTTATCAAGGCGTTTATCAAGCTTTCCAAGTTAATTGAAGTTTGTTTTCTAGTTGTTTGTTTATCGACTTCAAACGATTCCAATCAAATTCATTGCCAATCAATATGCCTATCAATGACATGTCGCTTCACCTACTTGACGCATATTTGCCTTGAACAGCAAAAGTAGACGATGGATTCGGTTGCTTATTCATAGCTGTGTCATCAACAGGAAGCAACTGATTAAAGTCGCCCAAAAGCAGCAATGCATATCCGCCAAGAATTCCATGTTTTTCTGGGTTTTTCTTGACGAAGTCGGTTGTCTATTTTGCCCAGCAAATTCAGTCCAAGCATTGAGAATCCGTCAACAACAATTAGCTTTACTGACTACATTGACAATTGAAATTCGCGTTCGGCTTCACCACATAGCACGGACATGACGGACCTCATCACGGAGCTCAACCAGAACGTTTGCTACTCTTC
Source organism: Rhysida immarginata (assembly GCA_023313115.1). Taxonomy (NCBI): domain Eukaryota; kingdom Metazoa; phylum Arthropoda; class Chilopoda; order Scolopendromorpha; family Scolopendridae; genus Rhysida; species Rhysida immarginata. Next base: position 595,036 of record JAHWFO010088230.1, on the reverse strand, counting down.
AACGACATCATATATATCCGGTTTTTTTTTAATACAAACCATGTCACGTGTAAATCTAATATGATTAAATTTCAGAGTTGCGCAGTGGAAATAAAAATGAAAAACATGACAGCAGGCGGATAAATGATTATTATGAGTTTAATGAAAAGAAATAAATCTTGGTATAAATAATTAACAGGTAATAAATAAAAGAATGAAAACTAAAAATTAAACCCGAAGTTTAACTTTCTTAAACAAATAAAGATTCCGTGACAAAACTTAGCCACTTAAATATTAGCTACAAAATTTCGTACCATTTAAAGAACTCTTGGTTCATAAAATTATAGTACTCAATAAACCTTATCTTTTTTCTTTTAAAAGAACAACAAATCCAATACTCAAATATGTACTTTTCCACTCAGGTAAATAACTAAATCATTATCTTAGTCAAAGACATGAAACTTTCGGGAACCAAGTAAAACAAATACAATTCACCTTAAAGCTAACGCTTAGTTACAATATTGTGCAGACAAATAGAAGCATTCAAAACTGTCTCACAATTATCACACAATGATAGACTGACATAAAACTACCTCATACGCTTAAACTTAAGCGTAATTCAACTGAGGTGGCATGGCGTTTGACTAAATAGCTAATCAAATTTCATAAAGAGACAACACATTAATTTCCTATAGATTCTAATCACACCTTATCACATAAAGCTATCACTTTTTAGCTAGTTCACATTTTACATAAGCTCTATTCCAGTCCGGTTGCATAATCAATTCAAATAGTCACATAAAATGGCAGTTCAAAATAAATTGTATGAGAAAAACTTTCACAATTCTTTACATCTATGAATATAAATGTAAATATACATTCACATTAAACCTTTCCACAAATTAGGCTCAATAGACACTAATAAATACTTCACTCTTGGAGCACACACCAACGTCACAATTTACAAAGAGCGGGAAAGCCTTTAAGATTACTATAATCAAAGTCTTATCGAATACGGAAAGTCAAAGTTGAGGCGTCCAAATTAAAGAGTACTCCGCTTTCCCCCTACGCTCTTTCTGTAAATAACAAACACTAGTAAGTAATAAGCAATAACTCCCCTTTTCACCTTTTTTTTTAATTAGGGACGTTTGCGACCAAGGAAGAATAGGCTCGCCTCTTCCTACTGACAGGTGACATTAATTTGCAACGTTATCTACACGCTGCCAAATCTGGCTTGAGCTACTGATAAACGCATTAAGACGGGCATATCCAATATTCACACTGGCACAAAGCTCCCTTCGAGCAAAGCTCTCGAAAACGCTTCTGTATTGGCGAGCATTTCCGCCTAACGAAAATTCAGTACTCACGGGTAAGGTGATGGTCGGAATTTCGGCTGACACCTGTTCGCTCGGGAACACTGCTCCAACGTCGCACGCTCTGGACTCCCTGCTACCGTCGACGCTTGTAGCACGCAGAACGCCAGAATTCGCCCCCTTCGAAGCTTTACGGCAGGACACGCTCCTCGTCGAGTTCTCCGCTGCCTCGTTCGCTCGGGGTTCCACACAACTCCTGCTTCGGGTGACTGTCCTCGCCGACGTTAATATCGAGCATAACTGGTGTCGCTGCTCCGCTCCGCCTTTTCCTATCCAAGCTCCTTCGTCCGAAGCTGGCTCCTCTCTCCCATCTCTCGCCGTCGATCTTTTAAATTTTCCCTCTCGCTGCCGCTCTCGTTTGTCATTGGAGCAGGCATGATGATGCTGATGACGCGTCGCCTGGAGCTCCTCCCGCCTCCCGGTGTTGTAGAAAACGCGGGTCGGAAATCCAGCACGAGCGACATGGGAAATCGAGCTGGTGTTTGATTTCCGTGACAAACCACCTTCAGGCACCACACTAAATGTGTGCGAGATTTGGCTACTATTGGTTTAGTGGTTTTAACGTGATGACGTTACAATGGTGACTGGTAAGGGAGCTACGCTCCAAAAAAAGGACAGTACTGGCTGCTGATGGTTTCGTAATGGTTTTAACATGTTTACAATTGGCTTTCGACATTACCTCTGGTACTGTCACGAGAATTATAGCCGAAACCGAAAGCTTTCAACGGCGGAAGAGGGGAGTCACGGGTTCGAAGCTACGCTTCGAGAATTTATTGGAATAAGAAATTCAACCTGAGCCCGTGCTCATCCCTTCCGTCGAATGGGACTGACCACGAGTGGGCCGCGCGAGAAAGGGATTTTCTGAGAAGGGAGTCAGAGCCGGGCAACAAATGGAATAATACGGGAAAAGAGATGACGGACGGTTCTGTTTTACCGCCCTCGAATGATAGCTCGTTTAGATTAAATAACTGCTTAAGAATGATGGCTCGTCAAATCAGTGGAATAATGAGAATAGCAGTAAGAAATCATGTTACAGCGGACTTTGTGTACGCCGATAAAGGCTGACCCGTGCTCGTCGAATTTGCTTCGCAAGGATAGCGTCGTGTCGTGTGGCTAGAACTCTAAACATAGTGCTCAGTGTTGTTCTTTTTTACAGAAGATAAGGAGTCGCACCGTCCCGTCGGAAGCAGAAATGCTATCATCTCTCCAGATCTAAAAGTGAAAACTCCGACGAGTTCAGTTGATTCTGAAATCAACGGACTAGACGGTAACAAATTCTTTTCTTATTATGATTCAGTCGTATCTCTGTGTCGGAGTCCAGTTACCTCCATTTGTGTTACCATTGCTTTTATAAAATATGTGGACCGAAAGCGAGCAGCGGCTATTTTCCCAGAAGCTCGTGTTTTCTCTATGGAAAACCACGTAAGCGGGGTGTTTCCCTGTGGACCGAGGGAATAGGAGAGTTCTGGTGATTTTCTTTTCCCTCATCAGCCGCTTTACTGCAAGTAACTAGCTCTTTTAATTGATACCGAACTCGTGTGTTTACGAAGAAAACGACCGGACTTCTTCACGTTACGGGTTGTTGAAACAATTCTAAAAGAATTGATGCAACCCATGTGCCATCGCAGCATATTCGAGTGATTCCTCTGCTGTTCTGCTCACGAATTCCATAATGTCTCGTGACACACGGGAGTGCGTGTGTTTCAGTGAAATATTTCAATGAGTGTTTCGTTGAAGATTCATCTGATCACGCTTCCATAGACTTTTCAGTTATTTTTGCACCCAATCTCTCAAAACGCTATTTTTACACGTGACTGCAACGTTTACAGATGTTTCTCATAGGTGAAAACTATTTGTGCATCGTTTTTGACAGATTACAACTCTTCATGCTTAGCGTTCATTCTGACGGATATGGCTTCTTCCACAGGAAAATGCGCCGCCTAAGTCACCAGTTCATATAACACATCATATGATGCCAGTATCTGGATGCTATCACACATCATTGCTATGGGGTTCATTGAACGTGTCATTCATTTCATTTATACAACAATAGTCCGTGATATATTAAATTCAGTCATACAATCTCATTCATTAGTGTTATGACTCCATTCATTGCGCACACAGCATACTCCGCCTCAAATCCAAATACCAAATGACGCATCACTTTCGAAATGATTCTCTCAAACACAACTTCTTAACTAAAATTGCACATCTCATTTATCAGCTCTGTCATGGCATTTCACATACTCTCTGAAACTCTCTACACACCCAATCTCAATTCACACGTTCTTCGGATTCTTAGTTCGTTTTAACCAGTGGTCCGTCTTCTACCTTTATTCGTTCTCATTATAAAATTCACCTAGCTCGTGATTAACCTACAGTGGTGCTGCTGATTGATCGGGAGCTGTGGTATGTTCCTAAAAGAACTTCCATTCGAAAAGTGTGGCAAATTTATGGTTGGTTGCATCCAGTAAATTGACTTCCTTGTTTTCTGGCTGGGAATACCGTCTAGGTAGAGTTCACAGTATATCAGTTTAATACATTTATTTTCTTCAAAGCCGCTTATCCGTTAGAGTCGCGAGGACAGAAACCCACAATCGGGGATCTCCAGCGCTCGCTATCTTCCGCCATCAGGCGCATGTCCAAAACTGTAATAACCAAGCGAGTCGAACCCAATTCTCCATGTAATCTAGCCACCTTATTCTAGGCCCACTCCTTGGTCTCTTACCCACCGGCTTGAAAAATATCAACTGCCTAGGATGGCCAGTTTACATCAAACTTATCACGTGGCCATAAGAACGTAACTCGGATATCTTCATGTGGAGAGGTAACGGTTCAACACCAAAAGACTCCGTTATTGTGCTGTTGTGCATTCTATCTAGTAGTGAGACACACATGCCATACTTCTCAAGAATCTCATTTCCGCTGCTTGCACCCGCCATCGCACTCTTTCTCTCATTAACCCCAAGACTCATGACCATAGGTAATAATAGGATTAATAATATATTTGAAAACGGAGGGCTTCGCTTTGTTGAATTACATTGTTTAGAAATATAATAGAGATTAGAGCAAAAAATGTTAGAACAGTATATTACCAAATAGAATAAATATGTCTTAATGATGATAAAATAACTCA
>JAHWFO010088230.1:574961-590538 GCA_023313115.1 Rhysida immarginata | reverse complement strand
TATTGCAAAACTCATGCATTGCTTTCTTGCTTGACAGTTCATCGAATGAGGATAGTTCCTTATTATAGAAGCATGCAAAATTTTTGGATGCTCTGCTCCTAAAGCGGGGCTCATTTAAAAAAAAAAGTAGACTGTATTCATCAACGGAAGGCCGTTCTATGCTTGGCTTACCAAAGGTTTTTGTTTTTATATGTACACTCACATGCCAAAAGTTATGGGATAGCACCTAATAACGCGGGTGATCTCTCTAACCCGGCGAAGTGCAACAATGCAACGTGGCATTGATTCCATAAGTCCGTGGAAGACATCTGCCACCAATTCCAACTGGAGAACTTCCCACAATTGCCCATTACGGAGCCACCACCGGCTTGCACAGTGCATGCTTGACAACTTGGGGTCCCTACCATCAGCTCGTATCAGCTGGAATCGAGACTTATCAGACAAGGTCACACGTTTCCAGTTTTTAAGTGTCCAGTCGATGTGTTCATGGGCCCATTAGAGACGTTCCTGACGATGTCTTGTTGTTAGCAAGAGCACCCTCGTAGGACTTCTGCTTCCATATCCCATGGACACCAAATTTCGTTGCACAGTAAGCATCGATACAGCTCTAGTATCACCCTGGTTAAAATCTGATGTCATCTGTCAATATGCCTTCATATCGACGTAAGGAGAAGAAGTTGATACTGGTGTCCGATCCGACGATATTTGCTTGGGCTTTTTTAAAGAGTAGCTCTATACCTTTGCCTAAGAAATTATGCAAAAGACATTTTGGTAACGCTTGCGCATGCGCAATTATACACTATTTAGTAAAAATGCTCATATTTCATCAAATGTTTGTTATTTTCATATCCCGATTGGAATGTGTTGTCTCTATTGTATACTGGTAAATTTCCTGAAAATGGCATTGCATTGGGTTGAAAACCATGCATGTTATAAACAAAAACACTTAAAAAAACATTTCGATTTTTTACATGAAACCTTTATATCTCTTGAATATACGTTCTATTCTCATATAAATAAACACAGATCAGTAAAATAATTCTTCTAATCGTATGGTACAGACACAACGCATTTCAAGCATTAATTTTTACAGGGTGATCCCAAACATTATTTTTTTGGTTCACTCCATCCTATTTGCCTTCGGGACAAAACCTTTGCTTACTTATTTGAGAGGTAAGAAGTTTCAGGATAATTCGTTAAGTATTTTTCTAGATATTTGACAAAACGTCTAAAATCGAACTTCTGGATATTGTATATCGCCTAGGTGAAGAAACAGCGCCACTAGAAACTGGTCTCTTGCTCTGAGGAGTCGTGTTTCGACTATACCATGGTAATGGAAGGAAGAAAACGTCTTTAAGCCAAGAAATCCGCAATCTTAAAGAGAAGACAATACCGGCTGCTGATGGTTCCGTAATGGTTTAGGTATGGTTTCAGTTGGCTCTTTTCCATATTTAACGATTGGTGAAAACAACGTGAAAAAGTTAATTCGTTTTTAATTATGATAATAAATAATAAACTTCTACTAATAAAGAAATTTTTTTCCTTAGGCAATCGGCACCGGTCTTCCCTTTCTATAATCGTCTATCACTGCATCCTCCACGTGCACCATGAGTGAACCGCAATGTATAGAGCCGAATCGTAGCACGCGTTTTTCCCTATGCGAGGATGATTTGTCTCTTCCAATAATACAGTACGACCACTCGCCCCCAGAGACCAAGAGAAAGTAAATCTTCTCTGCTCTCTACGAATATGTGCTAAAAAGGAGAGCTTGGCTTTGTTTCCCAGCTTTGTTGAATTCCATTGTTTAGAAATATAATTATAAATTACAGCAAAAATGTTCGAATAGTTTATATTACAAAATATTATTAATATCTCTTGATGATGATAAAATTTAGATAACTCACGATCTTTCGGAATGGTTTTATTAAATGCAAACCAAAAGTTAAGAGCCCAGCTAAAAGGCCCTTTGTGTGCACATAGGGGAGACAAGAAATCGTCAATCCTTTATGTAAATATCAAAAAAAGCAATTCAAGCATGAGTTTTTGGTCGTTTAGGTTCCTTTTCTTAAGTATTTAGATTAAGTTCTTATTATTAGAGCATTTACAAAAAAATTTTGGATGCTCCTCTTCTATAGCGGGGTTCATGAAAAAAATAAAAATAGACTTATGTTTGGATTTCCAATTTTATGTGTTCTATCTATATACTGTGTGTTTATTCGCATTTTCAAGTTTGACCCAAAATCAAAAGCACCTTTTTAATTATCTTTCAAGAAAGCTGTGTTTTTATTCAACAACAGAAACAAGGTAATAAATAAATGCGCAAGTGTGCATTTAAATCTACACTGAAGGGCTAGAGTGTTGGTAATAAATTTAATTTGGAAGAGAGTCTTGAGTACGTGGAGTAAGAGATAATTTAGTCCTTCTCGACATGTTCCACCTACTATCTAGCTGCTAGAGTCTTCTGTTGTAAAAGCATTCTGTTTGGCCATGAAGGAGCTGTTTCACTTCAAAGATAACCTCGCCATCTTGAAAACTATGTCCAAGCATCGTGCTTTTCATGCGCAAGGAAAGGAAGAAGTGTCTGGGTATCATATCATCACCTTCTAAACTTCAGGCCTCACAACAGACACTCACAAACAACATAGTTCTAAAAATATTTTGCAAAATAGAATTAAAATTGCTACTAATATATATTTTTAAATAATAATATTAAGGGAAAATAACGATTCTTGTATTGATAAAATTATCTTTTGCTAAGAGCGCTATTGTTTGGGCCTAATATTAATGACGTTTTCACCGTCTGCTTTGAGGCTTGTAGTTTAGAAGGTGATGACCATGTCCAATGAGACAGTATTTCGACGCAAGAGTTTCCGTAAGTAGCACTCTCTCTCTGAATGAAGTGAGAAATGCAGTATCAGAGATACAATAACAGATGAGAGATAAAGGTTCACAACCCTAACCCTGAAAACCTCCCGACTTCTGATGGCTGCCCACAATCAACATGTTACTCGGTGGTTTGGGCTGTCCCATCGTCTTTCTGTCGCCTTCTCCTTTCTACCAAATTTGTCCCCATTCAAACTATTAAATTTTGGAGCCCTATCCTCTGGAGCCCCCCGGTGTCTCCACCCACTCTTTAAAATTTCTGCAAAAATTAACCATGCCCCTTGAATTGCAATGTTCAATCTAAAATTGTGAATTATTACCACAAGGATGGGTTAAGTTATTCTTTTTCAGAGTCTACCCTGTAAAGTATAATAATTAATTGTCATAAAAAATAATAAAAACAAGTATATAAAGAATATACTCTTACAGTTCCCAATAACAACTACAGGTAATATTCCTCTGATTTTATTTAAATGGACCAGGCTGGCCGAACGACCGACGCATGTTCAAATCCAACTCTCGAGCAGCGTAAGTTGTTAAGCCAAGAAACCGGCAGATATAATAAGTTCCTTTCGGAGTCATAAGAAACCTGAATTTTTATTAATATGGTGGGACTGAAATAGTAACTGCATCCCTATCAGGGGTTATGTGGCTATGTACATAATCCAAGTGAAGAAATACAAAATTAGTTGAAATCTGTAAACAAGCGAACCCAGCCACCACAACCAAACTTCACAGTGCGCACTGCTACAATCCCACAGGAGACGTTCTCCTAGTAACACAAGTGGATCCGTCCTACACTTCGCCATAACACCGGCTGCTGTTGCTCCTGGCATCAAATGATACAGACCTTTCCCATTATAAGAATGGAATTGCACCATAGTGCAATTCCAAATTTAGTGCATTTATGGTGAACTATAGGTGTTATCGTAAGGCATTTGAAAGAGACAGAAGCTACAAGGGCTCTTCTGCTGCGTCAAATAGGTGAACCACGACGTCTTATTGCACAACAGACTATGTCTCACAGTCTGTGATCTGGAGATGTCCTGGGCAAGGCTAAAGACGATCATATTTTTTATTTATTTTTTGCGATTCTAAGATATGAGGAATTGCCTAGCCACTGCTAGGCCTTGCAAAGTGGAAACAAAGGCAGCAAAACTTTCAATGGCAGCTTTGTAATGTATGGGATGGTCCCTTAATCGATGATAAAACGAGCCTTGTTATCACCAGATGTGTTTAAAAGACAGCTCTCTATTACATCGATAGGTGCTGCAACCACAATTGTATCGTTCTGCATTAGTTGTGGGCGAAAATTTTCTTTTCGTGCATGATGATGCTCATCCACATGTTGCAAGTGACAAGCTTCCTTGAGGAGCACGAGATCTCAGTTCTGCTCAGCTCGTAGCCTAGAACTCAGTCCTCTTGAACATGTTTAAGACATGCTGGGTAGACGCAAAGACATCCAGGAATTAGAAAATAGCATCCTTGAATAGTGGACAAACATTCATGCATAGGCTTGTCCAGAGCATATCTGAACTGTGCCAAGGGGCCAAATTGTGTAATTCTTTAAGAGTAGATAATAATAGAAGAAATTAAGCCTCCCGAGGAAGGTACAGGAAAGTAGCGGAAGCCCTGAGTTCATTTACTTTTTTTATTCCTTCATCTGCACTTTTTAACCCCCCATTATTTAAATCAAAAATTGAATTTCTCGAACCTTGTATTTAGAAAATATAAAAGAACCTTATCTTCTTTCCTTTCTCATCATTTTCGATCGAATGATATATCACACACTATATGTTGCCATAAATTTCTTAAGACCAAGTGATTTCCACTCCCACAACTCCGACCCTATTGGGACAATTTTGCCCAAACTTTACAGTAATGTTGATATTGCTGGCTTTAATCTGCATACCGAATTTCACTCCTTTATATGTTGCCATAAATACGCGTAGACCTTTCGGTCCCTTCTAATTTCCGCCCCCGAAACTCCGACCCCAGTGGGCCAATCAAAACCAAATTAAATAGTGAAGGTAAGCTACATTCTGAATTTCAACCTTCTACTTCAGAAAATGCGGACATTATGAAGCCGACGGACGGACAGACAGACGGAATTGTTTCAACAACCCGTAACGTGAAGAAGTCCGGTCGTTTTCTTCGTAAACACACGAATCTATCTATATATATAAAGAAGGATGTTTGTGGGTCTGTGCGTCTGTGGGTCTGTGGGTGGGTCTGTGGGTCTGTGTGTACGTTTTTTATACAAATCTACAGTTTTATTCCGATCTTGATGAAATTTCGCATACATGACCTTCAAAGCACGAGGAAGGTCACTGTCTACTTCAGATTTCGAAAAAATAATAATTATTGATAAAAAATCGATATTCATGGTTATGGCAGGGCATATTAATGAGAAATATCGCATGACCAACAATGCAAGACAAAGTTTTTGCAACAATGGTATCAACACGCAATTCACAAACACTCTGCACGGACCAACAATATATATCTCATGACCAACAATGCAAATAAAAGATTGTGCAACAATAGGTATCAACAATGGTTTCAACACGCAATTCACCAATAACAATGAGCTCAAAATGATGATGCAATGATAAAGCAATCCTTTCCAAGAATTATAACAATGAACATAAAATGATGATGCAATATGGATAAGTTTCAATTTGTAACAATGCATAGAATTCCTGTTATTCAGGTTTTTCTTAGAAAAGAGAGTTCTTAGTACTTAACAATTTCTTGAAAATCTTTAAAAATGATCAGTAGCTGGAGATAATGAAGAGTTAGCAGACTATTGAGAAAGAGTGGAAGACGACAGAGAAAGGAAACCTTTAGCTCCGTGCTGTATTGAGCAAATGGGAAGCAAGTAAATAGAAGAATTGGCGACCGCTAGACTACCCAAAGTGATGAAAGGCCAAATTTTGCTTCAACACAACGAGAGAAGAGTGGAAATTGCAACAACATCAAGTGTACATCTGAAGTAAGATTACCTGAGTAAGAAATTATTGGAGCGGTCCATCCATTGTGAGCCTTTAAAAAGATTTTTTTCGAATTTTCATTAAGAATTTTTACTGTATTAATTCTAAGCATTTTCATGTGTTTATTTTTAAGATATTGCAAAATTTAATTTAATTTTTTGAGATTGTTCTGTTTACATCCAAGTGTAATTATCCCGGGCAACGCCGGGTACCTTTGCTAGTTCTGTATAAATTAAAAGAGCTAGTTACTTGCAGAAAAGCGGCTGATGAGGGAAAAGAATACCACCATAACCCTCCTATTCCCTAGGTCATGTAAGCTGTCAAACCACAGGGAAACACCCCGCTTACGTGGTTTTCCATAGAGAGGACACGAGCTTCTGGGAAAATAACAGCAATGGTACCAAAAACGGAGGGAACTGGACTCCGACACAGAGATGCGACTGAATCAAAATAAGAAGCACGGGCCAGCCTTTATCAGTGTATAAAAAGTTCGCTGAAATATGATTTCTTACTGCTATTCTCATTATTCCACTGATTTGAGAAGTCATCATTCTTAAACAGTTATTTACTCTAAACGAACAATCATTCGAGGGCCGTAAAATAGAACCGTCCGACGTCTCTTTTTCCGTATTATTCCATTTGTTGCCCGGCTCTGACTCCCTTCTCGGAAAATTCCTTTCTCGCTCCTCCCACTCGCGGAAGGGGTGATCACGGGCTCAGGTCGAATTTCTTATTCCAGTAAATTCTCGAAGCGTAGCGTCGAACCCGTGACTCACTTCTTCCGCCGTTGAAAGCTTTCGTTTCGGCTATATTTCTCGTGCCAGTACCAGAGGTTATGACGAATGCCAATTGTAAGCATATTAAAACCATTACGAAACCATCAGCAGCCAGTACTGTCCTTTTTTTAAAATTCCGGGTATCTTGGCTTCACGTTTGCTCCAAACATGAATCTTCCAGTATCATGAAACAGTCGAAATGCGACTCCACTGACCAAGAAACAGGTTTCCAGTCATCAAGAATCCAGTGGCGATGTTTCTTATGTGATCAAAAGATTAGGAACACCCCTCATTAATCACGGATTATGCGAAATGGCTATGTAAATTATTTAAATAGCATCACACACCTTTAGACGCATATCTGCTTCGTATTTTAAAGATATAGGTCATAGAAAAGAACTCATCAACATAGGATGCCACTTGTGCAACAACTCAGACCGTGAGATTTCCACCATACTACAAATACCATGTACTATAGGCAATGTGATTGCCAAGTGGAAGACCCATGGAGCAATAACAGTGCAACCACGAACTGGAAGATAGAAATCGTCGAGCGCTTGCACGTGTGACTCGGAGCTATCGAAGGTCTTCTGCTGAAATGATTGCTGCAGAGTTCCGAACTTTGCTAGCACATTCACCATTTTTCGGGAACTCCATTCCCTGGGTATCTACGGTAATGCTGGTGTTCATAAACTCTTCGTCACTGACAACAATTCCAGACGACGTTTGCAGTGGTGTACAACTCGCAGAAACTGGAGCATGGAACAATAGAAACGTGTCGTGTGGACCGATAAATCACGGCACACTCACTGGCAATCAGATGGACGAACTTGGGTTTGGCGGATGCCTGGAGAATGTTTCCTACCCGAGTGAAGTTTGGAGGTGGCGGCATGGGGCTCTTTTTCATGGTTCGGATTGGGCGAATTTGTTTCTGTTAAAGGAACGATGAATGCCGGATTTAGCTTATCGAGACATCTTGGACATCTGTGCACTGCGAACACTGTGGGAACAGTTCAGGGATGGGCCTTTTCTGTATCAACATGACAATGATCCTTGCCATAAAGCAAGATCTGTACACGACTGATTCAAGACAACGGCCTGCCAAGAGCTTCAATCTCACCCCAATGAACACTTGTTGGATGAATTGGAACGTCAACTACGAGACAAACCGCGCCGTCCTTCATCCGTGGCTGAAGTAACAGTTGTACTGTGGCAAGAATGGGGAGAAATTCCAGCTTTTTATTATCAAAAACTGTCATGAGAATGTGGTGCCACCGCTTACTAATTTCTGATTTCTGTTATCTGTAGCCTGCGACGCAGAAATGCTGATGTCCCTAAACTTTTGATCACATTGTGTGCCGTGCATTTATCGAGGTTACTCAGGTCGGGCGAAAGACTTTGTCATGGATACAACGTTGCATGCATCACACAGATATTTTCAGAATCCAACATTAATTGAATCCGTGGTTAATTGGGTTATTGTTGCAAGCAGATGGTGTTGAAAATTCTTCATAGTGCTTTCGTAAGTTCACTGTTTTCCCTAATTCTAGTAGTAACAGAATATCCTTGAAATGGTATGTAAGAAAATCCAAACCACTATCTCCGAAATGCTATCTCACGAGCTTAAACCATTTTACCGCCTTCAAAGTCGTTTAAATCGTGCTAACCTAACATTCTCACGAAGGAAACAGTTCTAGAAGGTACCACGGATGTTAATCGTTTTGAAAACGCACTGGCGAACGAAAGGGTCTAGATGAGCCTGGCCGTTGACCCCGCCCTGGGCGCCTTTCCTTTAGTAAGGAGCCACAATAAGTGCAGCAAGTTCTATCTAAAAAGATCGCCATTTATGGAAACTCTTGAGCACGAATTACTTTCTCATCCGAGTTATACCCAACAGCGACTTCCTCTTCCAAGTTGACGAGGAAGTTATCTTTGAGATGGAACATCATCTCGAGGGACGAATAAATGATTTCTACAAAAGAGAATCTGTCAATTGCTTCATCGCTGAGTGAAGTCCATAATCGTGGGTGGAACATATGTAGACAGAGACTAACTAAACTTTCGCTACACACGTGCCTGAGGCTCTCTTTCATAAAAGTGACTGTATGGACCTTATGAACTAATCTCTTAAATTCTGCATGAGATCTTCTACATACTCTTTCTGGCACTTCAGGTAACATATTTAAAAGCATATATAGGATGTTTTTGAATTGAGTACAGATTTTTTGGGAGATGATAGAAGAGGTCGTTAGAAGTATTTTTTGTCATATGAACATGGGGTCCCCGCAGCTCCGTTTACTTACAATACTGCATTGAACAATCAAATGATACCGGAACGCAGTGTGCGTTGGTAGGCCTAGATTATTTTATTTTTAACAATTAACATCAGCTATCTACTGTATGACTCTTACAGTAATTGTTCGAAATGACCGCCATTTGCTTCATAACACAATTCGCAACGCCTTATGATGGATTGAAGTACGCGTGGAAACAGTTGATTTGCACGGTCGCTGATGTTACCTGCTGCCGAGACAACACGAGCCGCCAATTCTTCTTCGGTATCTACGGCTTCGGAGTATACCATTGATTTTATGCTTCCCCATAAAAAAATCCATCGGTGTGAGATCTGGCGATCTCGGTGGCCAAGCAACTGGTCCGCCACGACCAATCCAACGACCAGGATATGTCTCATTTAGGTAATCTCTAACTGCTCTTGTGTAATGCGAAGATGCGCCGTCCTGTTGAAACCACATCAAATGTCTGGTCATTAGTGGAACATCTTCAAGAAGACCAGGGAGCTCCTCCTTCAGGAAACCAAGGTATATTTGCCCGTTAAGACGGCATGGTAGGAGATATGGCCCAACCAGGACATTGTGAATCATGCCAGCCCAAATATTCAACGAAAAACGATGCTGAAAACTGTTAACATGTGTTGCACAGGGGTTGACATGAGACCACAGATGACTGTTGTAGCTATTGAACATTCCCTCTCGCGTAAACGTTGCCTCATCTGTCCACAAAATCATTAGAGACAAACAATTACTTTAAAAATTATTACAGTAGATTGCTTGCGTTAAATGTTAAAAATAAAATAATCTAGGCCTACCAACGCACACTGCGTTCCGATGTCATTTGATTGTTCAATGCAGTATTGTAAGTAAACGGAGCTACGGGGACCCCATGTTCATATGACAAAAAATACTTCTAAGGACCTCTTCTATCACCTCCCAAAAAATCTGTACTCAATTCAAAAACACCCTGTATACCTATACTGAAGTGCCAAAAAGAGGTGCAGACGAGTTCATTCAGAATTTTCTGTTATTGGCTGAACGAAAAATTCAACTTCGAAATGCTATATAATCTAATCTCTCTGTCTGAAAATATGGTATACATTTCAACACTATTTTTGTACTGTGTACGGTTAGATACCATATTTTCTGAGAGAGGGAGTATTTCTTATATTTCTGTGATTGAGTGAAAACCGTAATAAACTATTCCCACATATAAAACACACCTTTCTTTAAAGATTAAAAGATGTTTTATCCCCGGATCAAAACTAACAATATCAACAACTCAGGCAACCGAAATGTCTAGGACCGATAAGATTTTAAGGAATTCGAGGATAAAAAAGAAAGCATTTGTTTTCTAAAGAAGACTTTTGCTGTTAGGGTTAGATGAGGTCGTTAAGGAAGTCTCTGGTTGCTAAGGCAAGCGTACTTCTTATGGATTATATTCGATGGTGGCTGAAGGGGTTTGATAAATCCCATGTTACCATAGATCTTTAACAAAACGATTTCTGTAATTTAATATCATATAATGAATGATATTAGTTGAAAAACTGGAATGAAAAATCCCTCGACATGGAATCGAATTAGGGCACACAAGTATCACGCTCATTGCCTATACTATATGGAGTATCGCTGAGACGACACAGCAAGGATGTCTCCAAGTACTTAGAGAAACCACCAGTTCCTAAATTTCAGTTTTTATACTACTTTTGTATTCGTTCATTAGGTATCAGTCACTGACTGTTTACCCTTACCATTTTCTCAAAAACTCGAGAGAATTGAATGAAATCAACCAAAAAAGTTGCCTACCAGAGGACATACTTGATATTGTATCGATTTCTTTTCTTATCGTCTTTGATTATACTTTTCAGCTCATCTTATTCCGGCAAAATTCAGCGTTCTACCTGGCATTTCCTCCAATTGATGAAGCTTTAAAAATAACCATAAAAAGAAATTAGTTGTAAGACGGTGAATGCACACTTTAAATGCATTAAGAATTTATTTCGATATCCCAATAATTATTAGAAGTTAGAAGATGTAAAACACTAAAGCAAATGGGAAATAATTAACGAATAAAATAGGGTGGGGCGGGTGAGCGATAAACCTTGGAGATAAAGACTGCATGAAAGTTGGGTAAAAAGTTGGATAAAAGCAGCTTCACCAATTTTAAAAATTAATTACAAACTTCGAACGAACCATTTAGAAGATAGTCGTATTCGATACAATGGCACGTGCACTAATGGTACCCTTATGACATCCTCTAAAATTTTCAATGATAAGACATAGCAAGTAGTACATCAATGAAAAATTTTAATGTTAAAATATGCCATGTAATATATCAAACAACCTTCAACGACATGCTATGAACGAATATATATAAGAGTAATTACAAAGTTCAAAGATGGTTGATATTTATTCAGTGGTACCTCTGCTAATGAAAACACTATTGTACCACTGGAAATTTTAACTGCTAAGATATGGCATGTTATAAATCAAACGACTCGGAATGACTTGTTATGAACAAATATATAAGAAAAATTACAAAGTTCGAGGCTGGTTGAATTTGATTCAGTGGTACATGTTCAAATGATACCATTATATCAGGTCGTTGCATATCAGATATCGGATTTCGAGGTGGGTTCTGCGCTTCAACACGGTTTCCACGTTTAGTAGCAAGTACCCATAACAAAGTTGTACGTTCCCGGAGATAAACCTATCAGCGACCAGCTGCCTGAAATTTGCATGTCTGCGATGATATTTAATAGCGTTTGAACCCAAGCGAAGATTGTCATGACTTCATACGAATTACGAGTTCAGATTGAATTACACTGCATCCAAAGCCTCTCGAAACATCAATAAGGTATTCGGTGTAGGCACCATAAACGAACGTACTGTCCAACGTTGGTTCCGAAAATTCCGGGCGGGAGTGACGGACCTGGCAAATGAGCCACGCGGCAGACCGCCCAACGTGTTGAATGACGCTGATCTGAAGCAATCGGTGGAAGAGGACCCGTCAAAAACTGTTCGGGACCTTGCAGGGGATCATGCTGTATCAGCAGAGAAATTAGGACCATCGGCAAGGTGAAAAAACAGGACAAATGCGTCCACATGAACTTAGGAAAAACCAAAAAGAGCGTCGGCTGGAAGTGTGTACGGAATTGCTTTTGCGCTATGAAGAAGCGGGGATTCTTGATCGCATTGTCACCTGCGACGAGAAGTGGCTCCTATACGACAATAGTAAACGGTCAGCACAGTGGCTGGATGCTGATGAACCTCCGCGACAGTTCCATAAACCCTCGTTGAACCCCAGGAAGCTCATAGTTACAGTTTGGTGGAACTTCCGTGGTGCAGTGCATTACAGCTTCCTGCAGCAGCGGGAGACGATCACCGCTGCGACCTACTGTCGTGAACTGCATCGTATGCACACAAAACTGTGTCAGCAACAACCTGCACTTGTGCATCGCAAAGGCGTCCTTCTGCTGCATGACAACGCGCGCCCACACATTGCACGAGTGATACCGGCTCTGAGATTCCACCCCCCCCCCCTACTCTTCGGACCACTCCCCTACCGACTACTATCTTTTCCAGAGCCTGGACAATTTTGTCCGGAGGAAAACATTCCTAATCCAAGCAGACGTCGAAAACACATTCCGGGAGTATGAGTCCCGTGACCATGGATTCTATCGGAGAGGGCTCGAGAAGCTGCCAAAGAGAATTAAGTGACAATTTGATTTCTTCTTCTTCAAAGCTACACTACTGTTTATAAAAATCGCAACACCCTGATGGAATGGTCTAATCCATATGCAATTTGCAATATTTGCATACGATGGGTCAGAGTATAAATGATTAGATTTTCAGAGTAATTGCTTGAAAGAACACCATGCCTCGACGACGACGAAGGGTACCATATCAACAGCTGACAGGGGACGCATAATTGGTCTGCGTGAAGCGGGATGGTCGTATCGTGACATTGCTGCTCGTGTAGGACGTAATGCAACGACAATTATGCGTGCATGGAGGCAGTGGAGCGAAGAGAACAGGGCACACCGAAGACCAGGCTCAGGAAGACCCAGCACGACGACACCGCCAGATGACAGACACCTCTATCGCATGTGTGTAGCAGATCGTACAGCCACTTCCACAGTGTTAGCACAACAGTGGGGTGCTACAGTAGGCAGGACAATGTCTGCTAGCATTGCACGACGCCGTTTGATTTCCAGAGGATTGATGGCACGAGTACCATTGTTGCGGATTCCTTTGACTCAAAACCACCGGCGCCTCAGGTTGCAATGGGCCCATCAACACCAACAGTGGCAAGCTGAATGGCAACAAGTTGTGTTTTCGGATGAGTCAAGGTTTAACTTGCAGCACCATGACGGCAGGATACGAGTCAGAAGACATCGTGGCGAGCGCGACCTTCCAGAATGCATCCTGCAGCGTCATTCAGGACAAACGCCAGGGGTGATGGTGTGGGGTGCAATCAGTTACCATGGCCGTTCCCGTCTGATCAGAATCCATGGCAATCTGAACAGTGACCGGTACATCAGGGAAGTTGTGCAACCCGAGGTCATCCCCTTCCTGCAGAACCTTCCAGGCGCTGTATTCCAACAGGACAATGCCCGACCACTTGTGGCCAGAAATGTCCTCGCCTTTTTCCAAGCACATCAGACGCCCTTGTTCCCCTGGCCTGCTCGTTCACCAGACATGTCCCCAATCGAACCTGTGTGGGACAGGGTTGCTCATCGATTGGCTCGTCAAACTGTGGATGAACTGTATACCCGTGTAGACAGAGCATGGCAGGACATTCCCCAGGCCCTTATTCAGAGCTTGTTTGACTCAATGCCACGACGTTTAGAGGCTGTAATTGCATCCCACCGGTGGTTTCACCCGATACAAAAACGCATTGTATTGACCTGAAAATCTAATGGTTTCTTTTCTGACCCATGATATGCAAATGCTCCAAATTTAATGCAGATTGGGCTATCCCATCAGGGTGTTGCGATTTTTATAAACAGTAGCGTATTTCTACCTATCTAACAAAATTTCTTTGAATATTGTGCAACCTGCATGATTGTTTAATATCATCGTATTTATTTTGTTTATTCAACCAGCCTATGCATCAGAGAGCGACATCCCAGCGCCCGACAGCGAATCTTATAACGAGTGTGCATCACAGCCTATTAGAGTGATTCCTCTGCTGTTCTGCTCACGAATTCCATAATGCCTCGTCATACACTGGGAGTGCGTGTGTTTCAGTGAAATATTCCAATGAGGGTTTTGTTGAACGATCATCTGATCACGCTTCCACAGACTTTTCAGTTATTTTTGCACCCAATCTCTCAAAACGCAATTTTTACACGTGACAGGTAAGTTTTCAGATGTTTCTCATAGGTGAAAATTATTTGTGCATCGTTTTTGACAGATTACAACTCTGACGGGTATGGCGTCTTCCACAGGAAAATGCGTCACCTAAGTCACCAGTTCATATAACACATCATATGATACCACATCTGGATGCTATCACACATCATTGCTATGGTGTTCATTGAACGTGTCATTCATTTCATTTATACAACAATAGTCCGTAATACATTTCATTTAGTCATACTATCTCATTCATTAGTGTTATGACTCAATTCATTACGCACACAGCATACTCAACCTCATATCCAAATAACAAATGAGGCATCTCTTTCGAAATGATTCTCTCAAACACAACTTCTTAACTAAAATTGCACATCTCATTTATCAGCTCTTTCATGGCATTTCACATACTCTCTCAAACTCTACACAACCAATCTCAATTCACACGTTCTTCTGGTTCTCAGTTCGTTGTAACCAGTTGTCTGTCTTCTTCCTTTATTCGTTTTCAAAATTTTCGGGAGAAAAATTCACCTAATTTCCCAGGAGATCAGAAGCTGTGGTAATTTCCTAAAATAACTTCCGTACGAATCGTGTGGCAAATTTATGGCTGGTTGCATCCAGTAACTTGTCTTCCTTCTTTTCTGTCTGGGAATACCGTCTAGGTAGAGTTCACAGTATATCAGTTTAATACATTTATTTACTTTATTTTTTTCAAAGCCGCTTATCCGTTAGGGTCGCGAAGACAGAAACCACAATCGGGGATCTCTGAGCGCTAGCGATCTTCCGCATCAGGCGCATGTCCAAAACTGTAGTAACCAAGCGAGTCGAACCCAATTCTCCATGTAGTCTAGCCAACTTATTCTAGGCCGACCCCACCGGCTTGAAAAATGTCAATTGCCTAGGATGCCCAGTTTACATCAAACTTACCACGTGGCCATAAGAACGTAACTCGGATATCTTCATGTGGAGACGTAACGGTTCAACACCAAAAGACTCCGATATTGTTCTGCTGTACATGCAGTAGTGTAACACATGCCATACTTCTCAAGAATCTCATTTCGGCTTCTTGCACCCGCCATCGCACTCTTTCTGTCATTAACCCCAAGACTCATGGCCATAGGTAAGAATAGGATCAATAATACATTTGAAAAAGGAGGGCTTCACTTTGTTGAATTACATTGTTTAGAAATATAATAGAAATTGGAGCAGAAAATGTTAGAACAGTATATTACCAAATAGAATAAATATGTCTTAATGATGATAAAATAACTCA
>JAHWFO010088230.1:562019-572456 GCA_023313115.1 Rhysida immarginata | reverse complement strand
GCGGGGTGTCCTTGAGCTTTTATTGCGGGGGTGGGGGGAGCGTTTCAAAACAATACCATCTGTTTCACCAGTTCAAAAGTTGTGTTGTATAAGTTAATTTCTTTTTCTTAAGTTTTTAGGGTAAGTTCTTATTATTAGAGCATGCATAACATAATTTTTGGATGCTCCTCTTCTAAAGCGTGGTTCATTAAAAAATAAAAATAGACTGTATCTTTGGATTTCAAAAGTTTATATGTACTACTATACGCAAAGTGTTTATTTGCATTTATAGTTTGACCCAGAATCAAAAGCACCTTTTTTATTATCTTTCAAGAAAAGTGTTTTTTTTACTCAACAACAGAGACAAGGTAAAAATAAGTGAGCAAGTGTGCATTTACATCTACACTGAAGGGCTAGAGTGTCTGTAATAAATTTAATTTGGCAGAGAGTCTTGGGTACTTGGAGTGAGAGATTATTTAGTCCTTCTGGACATGTTCCACCTACGGTTATGGACTTCTATCGTCGTAGGCTTGTATCGGGCGTAGGCTTTCTAGTTCTCGAGTCCGCCTGGCCGTGGGTTCGAATCCCGCCGTGAGCAGGTTTGGTTGGGTTTGGTTTATTTGGTATTAACGTCCTTTTCAACTACTATGGCCATTTCAGGACGGCGTTATAGGGGCCGCAAATTTTGCCTCGCAAGGGTTCTTTAACGTGCAGCCGGCAAACGACTACACGAGACCAACGGCTTTACTTCCCTTCCGAAGGAAGTGCGTGATCTCAGGATATTTCCCCTGAAAAAATCCTCGTCGACCTCGGCCGGGATCGAACCCGCGTCCTCGGGCATCAGAGGCGATCACGCAACCGCTGAGCCAACGAGGCCGATCCGTGGGCATGGTTGTTTGTGTTTGTCCCGGGCTGAGTACATATGAAGGAGCAAATGAGTCCTTTTAAGTTGTGTAAAAGGCGCAAAATGACCTAAGTAGTCGATGCCTAAATTTCTAGAACCCCCCCCCCCCTTCTGTTTGGCCATGAAAGAGCTGTTTCACCTCAAAGATAAACTCACCATTTTGAAAACTGTGTCCAGCCATCGTGCTTTTCATGCGCAAGGAAAGGAAGAAGCGTCTGGGTATCATATCATCGCCTTCTAAATTTCAGGCCTCACACACAGATGTTGAAAATGACATTAATATCAGGCCCAAACAACAGCGTCTTAGTAGAAGGAGGTAATAAAAAATGATTTCTTCTTTCCTGATTCTTCATGCATTCAAAAACAACATAGTTCTAAAAAAGTTTGCAAAATATAATAAAAATTGCAACTAATATATTTTTAAATAATAATATTAAGGGAAATAACGATTCCTGTATTGATAAAAATTATCTTTTGCTAAGAGCGCTATTGTTTGGGCCTATTGATGACGTTTTCACCGTCTGTTGTGAGGCCTGTAGTTTAGAAAGTGGTGATCATGTCCAATATTTCGACGCAAGAGTTTCTGTAAGTAGCACTCTCTCTGGAATGGAGTGAGCAAATGCAATATCTACCTTGCGGAACATTTTGTCATGCGAAGTTCTGCGTGGAAAATGTTACAAACAGCTCCTTTTCATAATCATTCTTCGTTTTAGAAGGACCCGAGTATCCAATTAGTGCACTATTTGTACCCCCTTAATAATGGAACGCAGTTCAGACCAGGCGTCTTCTAACAGGGTGATCTGGCAAAAAGTCATAAGATGGGGTATTGTCTCCGTACCCGCTTTTCAATTGTGTGTGGCTTTGTTTCTCCGTATCTGCTATTTTTTCTGAGGCGTGGTTTCTATTCAGGTGCATAAAACGTATCACAGCTTACGACTTGAGTTTCCCCATGAGCTGAGCCATCTTTTATTTGGCCTGGGCAACTAATCCACGAAATGCAGTATAGTTAAAATTGGTTTGAGCATCTGTGCAGGAAAGAGGCTGCTGACAATAAGTCATTCTCATTTGAGTGATGCAGCCGACATTCCATGGTAATCGCATGGGTATGAATTTCAACGGTTTCGTGTGCCAGTACATTTCGAAAGCGACGGGCATCTGTGGAAGTTCTACTAGAGTTGCTTCCGTTGTGGGAATGGCAGATTAGCATGATATTGAAGACGGGAAAATTGTTCAATCTCGTCACGCCTCATAGCACTTCGGAGATAGGGGTTTTGATATTTGCATAGACCATTTCAAGGCTACTCTATTAGTACTAGAATTCCATTTAAACATTGAGCTTACATAAACCGTATGAACGTAAAAGATGCGTGGCCAAAAATATTTTCACACCATGTGCGTTCAACAATACCCCAATTAACGTCATAATCCAATTAATTTTGGCCGGCCAGGTGGCCGAGAGGGCTAGGGTGTAGGTTTTCTAGTTCGCGTGGTCGTGGGTTCGCATCCCCCCGTGGGCATGGATGTTTGTATTTACCCCGGGCTGCGTACAGATATAACTTGTGTAAAAAGCGCAAAATGACCTTAGTAGTCGACGCCTTAATTTCTAGACCCACCCCCCAATTAATTTTGGTTTCGAAAAATATCCGTGTTAGGCATTACAAGGTTCTCCCCATGATAAAGGATTTTGGCCAGATTGGGTACCCTCGATGAATACAAGGCACAGAGCCATATCGCCTAGGTGAGTAAACAACGCCATGAGTGACAACTGGTATCTTGATCTGATGAGTCGTGTTTCGAAAATTTCATGATAATAGAAGGTTCTATTTGTGGAGAAAAGTCACGAAGCCAAAAAACCTTCAATCTTACATGTAAATAATTAAATAGAGAAAAATCAAGTATAAAATTACGACAGAATAAAAAAACCTTCTTAGAAATTAACAATGCTCCTGAATTGGAATGTTCAATCCAAAATTATGCATTATTGCCACCAGGGTCGCTAAAGTTATTACAACCGGTTTTCTCGTTTTACACAGGGTACCCGGTAAGTTATAATAATTATCTGATCACATGAAATATTAAACAAAATTTACTCTATTTATAAAAAATCCATTGTATAAAAATATTTACTGTTGAGTGTTCCAATGAACTACATTTAATTTTCCTCTGCTTTTTTTAAATGTACATTAAATTAAACACAGATCAGGTAGATTACTGAATGTCTCCGATAAGAAGCGAACTGAATGTGCAAAAGTCAAGTATCTATTTTATTTCAAAATAATACGGTGGGTTTAAAGTATCGTTAATGAAACCTAATCGAAACTGCGTTCTCGTAGATATTGATTTGTTAGTCTAGACTTTCTGGAGGTTGGTGTGGTTGAAAATGTAATTTCAACCTAGCTATTTGGTTATGAAAATAGCCTAAATAAACGAAAACAAAATTAGGTGAAATTAATAAATGCAGTACAGTAAAACACGTAGTTTAATTGTCCTTACGGAGTTCATAACTCTCTAATATGAACGGCAAAATGTTTCCAAGTATCAGTTTCGTCATTTTGTTTCAGTTTTTTAATTAAAATTTGATGAGGCATTGATCTGCATTTAGTCGGAAGTATTTTTTGTTAACATTACAGTAGGACTGATTGTTCGATTTCTTTCTCTCGTGATAATTAAGGCAATGACTGGGGTGTTAATTTTCATTCAGAAAAATCTTTTTTTATAACACAAAACGTTTTTGAACATACGTCCTCGTTCTGTATTTAAATATGTTTTATGTTTTGAGCTTATGAGACAGAATGCTTTCTTCAGGTGCATACACGCAAAAACTGAGATAGTTGGGAGCCGTTCTTCCCATCGTATTTCTCCACTTTGTTGCAAGATCTCCACTTTCTCAATCCAACAAAGAAAAGCAAGGAATGAGCAGCAGTGAATGTAAAAAGTTAGTTTCGGCTCATAATTTCAGTACTTTTAATTTACAATAATTAATTAACGTAGACTGAACTGCTATCACTACCAGGTGATACGTTATGGATTCAGTGATGTTCTTTAATTCATACTTTTTAGAAATTGTAACCAAGGCATTTGCATTTTCATTATATTAAAAATTATAACCATCTCATGTTATTGCTTCATCACGCATATTCATTTGCACAGTCCGTGTATGATGTGTTCAGTGCTTTCTCGTTTAAATAAATACGTTCCAATTCGTGTCATAAATTCTCAGTGAGAAGAAGTGCGGACCAGCCCATCCAGGAGACTTAATTTTCCATATACAATTGTAGTGCAGTCCTGAAAACATGACGAGAGGCATTGTCCTTTTGAATGAGACATTCTTCGTTTCCATAGAAGTGCAACAAAAGAGTTGTCCAGAATGTAAGCCATGCTGAACCAGCTGAAACAACGTCATAACATCAGGCCAAAATCGCCATGCTTCATAGCGGACACTGTAAATCCGAGAGCATACGTGCTCCAGGTAACCGCCAAACCAACACAAGTCCATCCCCCCCTTCAAAGCGTAAATCGTGATTCGTCACTCCATAACACTCGCCTCCATTGCTCCTGGCACTTAATGATCCAAAATGGTACAGATCTCTCCAAATAAGAATGAAAATGGACCTTAGTGCATTTCTCTTAAGGTATCTACGAGTTACATGATGGTCAAGATTGCTGTGAGTATCAGAAAATAAATAGGTCCAGAAATGGAAGTTTTAATTGAGCCAACGCGTTTCTAAAGAACTTCATCATCGGGGTCAAAGGCATCCTCAAGCTAACCAAAAAAAAAAAAAAAAAAAACAATTTGGGGCCATCGAAAAAATAATGTCAATAATCAAGGTGGAAGCCGACCAAAGAAGGATCTTAACCCATAAACCTTGATAAGCAGAAAAATTACAAAGGACTTCCCGGACAGGATTCTAAACAACCAAACTAGTTTCGAGAGGAACCCAATTTTGGACACTGTCAACAACATCATTAATCAGCGACACAGAAGAGACCTTAAAGCATCCACTCAAAATTGATTTCTCGTTTTTCCTTCTTCCTTAAAACCATCTGTTAATATTAGATTCAACCGTATATAACGTCCACCTGAGCTTAACGACCACTTTTGCTTGGTCCCGCAGAAAGTTACATGGGGAATCTGTTAGGGTAACGACCAGCAACCGGCATTTTTACCCCCTGTGTAACTGCACCTACATTAAAAAAACTTGTCTATAACGAACACTTACGCAACCAATCAGATCCTAACCTCACTGACAGTTACATCACTAAACTTTTCTCTGAAATCAGCTAGTCAGGGTCAAGAGAGAAATAAGGCAACCACTGGTTCTTATAGCCTAATGATATCGATTACTGTGCCAAGCCTGTCTTTGGGGAATCATATGTTGCTCTTCTCTCTACGAACCTCCCGCCAAGAAAACTTCGCTGCTCCGTCACGAAGCCTCCCTGCGGCATCATTGGTTCGGGCGTGTTGATGGTTGTGACGACACTGTCTGCCCCGCTCCTCCCCCGCCTTCGAACGGGTGAATACACGCGAGCGGTAATAGCAGGCAGTGTCGCGGGAAATCACGTCAGGATCTGATTTCCGTGACACATTCAATCTAAAATGATGAGAAAGGAAAGAAGATAGGGTTCTTTTATATTTTCTAAATACAAGGTTCGAGAAAAACAATTTTTGATTAAAAAAATGGAGGGTTAAAAAGTGCAGATGAAGGAATAAAAAAAATAGATGATTGGGTTTGTTAGAAATTTTGGCTAACGTCAAATAAGTCAACTTCGAGTCGAGTGCGGTGCACTGAGGCGCGAAAAGCAGCAGCAAAGACAGTATCAACAGCTAAAGCCAAGGCCTGGGAGAAGTTCGGGGAGAAATTGGAGGCAGACTATGGTTCGGCAAACAAGGTGTTCTAGCAGACCGTGCGCCGCCTCCGTGGAAAGAAGTGTCTTTCATCACAAGTAGATAAGGTCCTCAACTACGCGCATATTAATGAGGTGGGCGTGGCCAATTTGATCCAATTAAAGTCCTCCCCTCCCTTTTTGCTCCAATTAAAGTCCTCCCCCTCCCTTAATTAGGGTGTGGTCATTTAATGTGGGCGTGGTCAATTTTTAATGATATGCGCGTAGATTTCCACCAATCAGCGTGCAGTATTCGCCCCACGTGACCCCTCTACCTCCCCCCCCCTACCCCTACCTGACGTCACAGACGTTCAACCAATCCGCGCGTAGAAGGCATCTCACGTGACCCACCACCTCATCTCCCCTCTTTTAATTTGGGCATTGGCCTTTTAATTTGGGCGTTGGCTTTTTAATTTGGGCGTTGTTCTTTTAATTTGGGCGTTGTTCTTTTAATTTGGGCGTTGGTTGATTAATTTGGGCGTTGGTTGATTAATTTGGGCGTTGGTCTTTTATTTGGGCGTTGGCTAATTAATTAGGGCGTTAACCCTTTAATTAGGGCGTTGGCCTTTTATTTGGGCGTTGGTCTTTTATTTGGGTGGGGCCTGGAATAAAATTAATTTTATCATCCTCTAATATACCCCTTGAGGATTATATGTGGGGGGTTAGAGGGGTCCTAATGCTCTCAGCAAAAGCCACTTGGGTGATTCTGGCTTACAAGTAAATACCAGTCGATTCCCTTATATACCATACTTTTCGGGTAGTGGCTTTCATACTAGCGCCCCTCGATTTTTGATTACCTAATTACTAATTCGCTATTGTTTCTAGGGTAACCAAATTTTTTCCAAGCTCTTTTTACAATTTTTCTAAATTATACGACTACTGTTTCAAGCTGTTTTGTTTTTTAATTTTCAACTAATGGATACATTGTTTCAATTGATGGGTGTGCAGCTAAGGTGGGGCTAATACTGTCTAAAAGGTTGGGCCTGTACAACCATATACCTGTTTATAAATAAATAAATAAATACAGATGTGTTCTTTACATAACTTAATTTAAATTTTTGTCATGGATGAGGCATTTTCTAACCCCGCTAATGCGGCAGGTTTTGGTGGCGTGAGAGGTTTAGCTAAACAAACAAATCATTCTGAAAAAGAGACAGGTGAATGGTTAAGGGGCGTGAGAGCTTATACGCTGCATAAACCGGTGCGTCATCATTACCCCCGTAATCGAATGCGTGTATATGCGCCATTTGAACAATTTCAAGTGGACTTGGTTGATCTAACCAGTTTGTCAAAACAGAACGATGGTTATAAATTTCTACTGACCTGCATCGACGTTTTCTCGCGCTATGCGTGGGTCATTCCTCTAAAAACGAAGAGGGGATTCGAGCTTCAGAAAGCATTTCAAAAAATTTTCACACTCAGTAGTGTTCCTGTAAAAGTGAACAGCGATAAAGGGAAGGAGTTTTTAAACAAACACGTTCAAGATTATTTTAAAGCACTCGACATTGATTTCTTCACAACAGAATCAGATTTGAAAGCTGTTACGATCGAACGATTCAACCGTACGTTAAAAACGAGGATGTTTAAGTTTTTTACATTTACCAACAAACACAGATACATTGACGTCTTACCGGATCTCGTGTTAAGCTACAATCAACGCAATCACAGAGCCCTGGGTATGGCACCAGCTGATGTCAATGAACGAAATGCCCCAGCTCTATGGCTGAAACAACAGAGTTATTATACAGCAGCACCACAAACAAAGCCGAGGTTGCAAGTCGGTGATTACGTACGTATTTCGAAAGTGAAAAACATATTTGATAAAGGTTATCTTCCAAACTGGACAGAGGAGGTGTTTGAGGTTTCAAAAATCATTTATAGAAAACCTGTCGTGTATAAAATTAAAGATTACGATGGTAGTGAGGTCTCAGGTGTATTCTACGACCAGGAGTTACAAAAGGTGAAAAAACCCGAAGTTTTTAACATTGAACAGATTATTCGCCGGCGTACGAGGCGTGGTGTTCGCGAAGCTTTTGTGAAATGGCAAGGTTACCCAGTCAGTATGAACAGCTGGGTGCGAGAGAGTGATCTTTTAAATGCTTGACAAGAGGCGATTGACAGCAGTTGGGGCCGAGTACAGCCATCATGTATGAAGACACGGATTTTTATGTTACGCTACCATCAAATACACCTACGGGTGATCAAATTCATTCCAATACAACAGCTCATTTTATCACAAGACTGCCGAGGACGCTGCGTTTCCAAGGACGATGGGAGGTTGGTTTATCGGAAACACATTTCCCTGCCCTCTTCAAGAACATTACGACTGTAAACAACACTTTCGAAATAGGTTTCAAGACTGATCACATATGATGAACAAATCGATTTCAGCATTGTTTCACCAGTAAGAACTCCGACATTCCAGACTTTCATAATCGAAGTTGAATTGGTGTTACAAGCCTATTTGAAAGATGCTCTCATTTACCATAACCCTTCTTTAGACCTCAATGTCATGATGAGTTTGCCGCTGAATGTCGGGATTCGCTTTAACACGCCCGAATTCTGTAAGTTGTTCAATGTTTCGCCAAACATTTTCTACGAGGACCGTTTCTCTCTAACTCCGAATTACAACGGGCCGTTTAAGTGGGTATCCGATTTTTCTGTTACGTTTAGGCATCCCAAGTCGCCACCTCTTTATCAAAAAATTTTTGAATTTACGAGTACCAAACTGCAAAATAGGGAAGCCGCAATTGATTTTCTAAAAGCTAGTTTTAGAAAGGCGGGCATCGAGACAAAGATTGTTGATGATCTCGTATTGTTTACGGGGTCCTCAACGCAGTTCATCGAATTTCCAGCCGCTGTCAACAATGGATTTATACCGGCTAGGTTTCTGAACAAGAAATTGAAAACACCTATTACTATGCCCTTAAACGACACAGATGACGGTTTTATCAGCTGTGTTATTTTTGATCCGCCTGACACTCCAGAACGGTGCATCTTAAAAATTCCCGAGGGGTATTATGATAGTCGTAACGATGTTGTCGAGGCGCTCGTTAAGTTGATTCCATTGAAAGAACAGACTTTTTACAAAATCAATCTCACACCTAACAAATGTTTTCATTTCAAATGCGCAGAAGGTCGCTATATCAGTTTTAGTGAGGGTTTATGTTACACATTGGGTTTACAGGCTGAACTAGCCGACCTAGAACTCGTTATCGGCGAGGGTTCAATCCCGATAGATCTTACGCGTGGCATACATGGTTTTTATCTGTATACAGACATCATACAACCGCAGGTCGTGGGTAACACATTCGCTCCGCTCCTACGAATCATACCCGTTTCACATGCCAGACGAGAAGTGATTTATCAGACTTTTCATTCACCCGACTACTTTCCCTTAAGTAAAAACGTCATTGACGCGATTGAAATCGCGGTTCATTCCGACCACGGTGATTTACTTGCGTTTTTAACAGGTAAAACCATAGTGAAATTACATTTTCGTAAGAAACAGCTGTAGTGCGAGGTTGATTTCTTTTTTCTCTCCTACTCGATTACTTCAAGATGCATATCCCCTATCAGCCGAGCCAGGAAGTAATATCGCGTTACTATTTAAACCAGAGAGGGAATGGCTTACCTGTGTTTAGAGGGTCGGTTTTCCAGAGAGGCAATGGGATTGGTTCAGTGTTTTCAAATCTGTTTCGTTTGGCAACACCTTTACTCAAATCCGTGGGCAAGATTCTCGGTCGGCATGCCCTAAAGGGCGGTGTTTCCGTTTTTAACGATGTGATACAT
Organism: Rhysida immarginata; assembly: GCA_023313115.1. NCBI lineage: Eukaryota > Metazoa > Arthropoda > Chilopoda > Scolopendromorpha > Scolopendridae > Rhysida > Rhysida immarginata. Next base: position 562,897 of record JAHWFO010088230.1, on the reverse strand, counting down.
GGTCAAAATTTTAAACAGTCGCTGTCATCACGTATGAAAGAAGCTGGAGGTAATGCCCTGCAGGAAATGGGTGCTAGAGTTCAGAGAGGTAGAGGTCGTGTTAAAAGACGAAATTCGGCATTTCCTACTCATTCACATGTAAAAAGACCCAGAGGCAACAGCATTGAGAGCTTTCTAAAGAGTGAATACAGACAAAGAAGTCGAGTGCAGCGTTCAAAAAAGCTGAAAAACGGGCAGAAGAAACAGAAGAAGAAGAGGAAGAAACAGAAGAAGTCGACAAAAACACAGATAAAACTACGTTCTAAGCCGATTTTAAACATACGTCCTTTATCATCGGTTTTCGACTAATACATACGTAATCATGGCATCCATGATACACCAGCTGAGCACTGAATGTCTCAACAGCGATCTCGACATTTTTTCTATACCTCACACGAGCGGCCAACAGGAAAAGCGGCACGTCACGGGGTACCAGCCAACAGCCATCATCAGCCAAGACGGGCCTATTGAATTCTACGTACCTGGTTTGGCAGATTTTTACACGGATCTCGATCAATCTACATTAAACTTAGAAGTCGTTATCAACAAAGGGGACGGACCGTTACCAGCAGCTGATAAAACAGGGCCTGTGAACCTTTTCTTACATTCGCTATTCTCACAAGTCGATTGCTATCTAGGTGATACGTTAGTTAGTCATAGTAACAACTTATATCCGTACAGAGCTTATTTTGAAACTCTTTTGAACTATGGACAGACTTCTAAACAAAGTCAACTCACAACAGCCGGGTATTGTAAAGACACGAGCGGTAAAATGGACAATGCTGACGATGCAAATCATTCAAGATGAATATACTAGCAACTCTGAATTTAATATCTGC
>JAHWFO010088230.1:468269-550357 GCA_023313115.1 Rhysida immarginata | reverse complement strand
GAGAGAAGGCCTCCGCATTGAAACTTAATACATTGTTACATCATCATAGAACGTTTTCAATGCGGAGGCCTTCTTTCTCGGTGGTCACGCTCCAGCGCGGAAAAGTCACCTGACCATCTTAGTCCGGTTAACAATCTAACCTTCATTATTTCCAACAAGCGAAAAAATACTGATTGTTAAAATCCAAGATGGAAATAAATAAGATTACATTGTTACTCGGACTAGCATGGTCAGGTGATTTTTCCGCGCTGGGGCCCGTTATATCGTTTGGCCCCGTGTAACAGTGTATGACATTTCCGTTATCAGGCCTTCTGTCTAGGTGGTGTTGCTCTGATGCCCGTAGACGTGGCTTCGATCCCGGCCGAGGGCGACGAGGATTTTTTCAGGGGGAAAATACTATTATATAAAAGAATGACCGAAAAATGTATACACTCACTCATTTATTCATTCCTTACGAAATATCCAGAACTATGAAGCCTACAAACTTGAAATTTGGCAGGTATATTTCTCTCGGCTTTTAGGTGCAGGTGATAGAGGGATAAAATCTAAGCAACATTTACCTCTTTCTCATTTTTTTCTCTGGGGCATTGTTTTTGAGATAAAAAATGTTGAAATCCTACCTGCAGGACACAGTGGTTTGGAATCTGTGGAGACACTTACAGACATTGGTATACGAGACACCAGCGGGAAGTGGTAGCCGGAATCGCCATAGCTGCGGACAAGAATCGCGAAGAATCAGGAACTTTTGAACTCTTTACGTCAGTCCATGCGGCGACGTTGTGAAACATGCATTCATGCCAGAGGGAGTGAATTAGAACACTTATTATTGATGAGGGGGGGGGGGGGGGTGTTCTAGAAATTTTGGCGTCGACTACAAAGATCATTTTGCGCCTTTTACACAAGTTATAACAGTACGCAGCCCGGGACAAACACAAACATCCATGCCCACGGCGGCATTCGAAACCGCAGCCAGGCGGACTCGAGAGCTAGAAAGCCTACGCCCTAGCCCTCTCGGCCACCTGGCCGGCTATTATTGATGAAAATAGGAAAGAAAATTCCACAGCCTGGGTTCAAACCAGGAACCTTCTGCTCACCGTGCAGACGCGCCAACCAATTGCGCCACTGTGGACATGGAAGCATTAACGCTATCTACATGTCCTCAGGGCTGGTTGGAGCAGTACCCAGTTCGTAGGCTGGGAATATCTTTCCTACTACGTATAATCGTTCCTGGTTCGAATCCAGGCTGTGGAATTTTCTTTCCTATTTTCATCAATAATTTCAACATCTGAGGCTTGGCGTGAAAAAAAAATAAAAAATAAAAAAAGAACAAAAATCTTCTTAAGACCTTTCATTTATTAATCTAGAACACTTATTGTAAAACATTTGCATGTTTCATAAAAAACAAGTCACATTATTGTACTGTACGCAATGTGTTTTTTGTTCTTTTTATTACATGATTGACCATGATTTTGACGTGGTACCGAGTTACGGGTTGAGTGGCAAATTACGTCTACGCGATGTCCAACATTTTTTATCTCAATAACAATACACAGAGAAAAAAATAAAAGAGGGAAATGTTGCTTAGATTTGATCCTTCTATCACCTCCCATGTTTGTACACTACCCTGTATACATAAATATGAAAAAACTATATTTTTCTCTGAGCGACGCCGGGTACTTCAGCTAGTTCTTTTATATAAATAATTACACTTCTAGCCGGCTTGGTGGCCGAGTCCGTTAAGTCGCAGCTCTCGAAACCAGCGAGTTGCGGGTTCGAATACTGTCGAGGGCATGGATGTTTGTGTTTGTCCATTTTCATTATCATCCTTTCTTACTCTGGTACTAACTATCCCAGTTTCAGATTTGAATCTGGTATATACCGATTTCCCCCTTTCAAAAAACAACTTCACTTAACATAAAAACATGATAGGAAATCATGAGTATTAAGTCACGCGGTCCAAAGATGGCCAAAATCGAATAAAGAAGAAAGAAGAATTACATTTCTAATTCTTCTAAATAATTGTAATACATTCTCCATGACGTAAATAAATAAAATAAATATTTATTCTGAAAGTTATGTGACAGAATGCAAGTTTGTCTATGCCAGCCAGCATCACATAAAGTGTCATTTGTTCTGCCATCCAAAAGACGAAATATTATTTAAAATTGGCAATTCCATATTAGGACAGACATCTGACGAAAAAATGTCGTGTTTGTCATATGCAATTTGCAGAGAATTTTTAAATAAAAAAATGATACTTTCATTATTTATGGAGAATTTTTTTTACCACAAAAATGGACCTTAACGCATGTATTGCAAACCTGCCTTTTGAAACGTAAACCATCCAAAGAAAGAAAAAGTAATGCCATATCAATTAAAACACTAAAACATACAGACAAGTCATGATGCTCAGGAATCCACTACAATCCATTCAACTGCACCTCATCTCGTCTTATCTAGTCCTCTTTTACCTTTTCGACGCCCAGGATGTTAAATAACCGTTAGATTTATTTTGAAAGTTAGCCCATTGTTAATTTCTCCATGTTTAGTGGCGTAGCGAGAGAGAGAGAGGGGGGGGGTCGTTACCTTTTAACGGGCGACAATTTTGACCTATTGGATTGAAAATATATTTTTTCCTCTATCTGAAAAAAATTATAGTGTACACTGAGTGGCCAATTTATATTGACCACCTCCTCAGTTTTTCGTAGGGCCATCTTTTGCGTTTAATGCTGCGTCAGTTCTTCGTGGCAATGCATCGATGAGATGTTGATAGGTGGTTTTTGCCGTAAATTGCTGCACTGTAGCCCTTCTGTTGTCTGTTACAATTCTAGACACTCTCTAATCTGCCCGAGCATTCACTATTCAATGATGGCCACAAATTGCACGTTGAGACCCAGTTTTTTGGCTGACAGTTCAGTCTTTAATCACTTTAACAGCAGCTGCTCTTGAACATTTCACAAATAGGCTCCAAGCTCCTACAATCATCCGACGTTTACCTTATCTTCACAAACAAATCACTTCTACTACCGGCGTAAGCGCTAAGTTTTCCTTTGTTATATCAGTCTGGCCCTCTAATGACAAAGGCGTGATAATAGCTAATTTGCTTTAAACTGTCAGGTGGTCATAATATATTGGCCACTCAGTCCATTTTACAGTTTTGTTTTAGTAAGCTTGATGTTTATTATTTTGTGCTGGAGGGGAAGGGGGGTGGCCTAACCTCTAGTTTTCCATGCCTTCAGCGGGATTCGAACCCGCTATTTGCTAGTTCAGAGGACAAGACCTGCGCCTTAACGCTCTCGGCCACCGAGAATGACAACTAGAAATTCTATTCCATTAATATTTAAACCGATCAGCCTAGTATCATAAACTAATTTTAGTTTAAAATCCTGTTAAGAAAACATATAAAGTAATAATAATATCGGGATGAAATGATGCAACCAACCACGCCGTGACCCATGTGCTGTTCCCCTTATCGTGAAAAAAAACTAAGTTCAACTTAACGGAGTTGATTCCCTCATGCGGAAAAGCTAAGGAACTACAGTGTTCCACCACTTGTACTTCTAATCGTTATACAGGCTCCTTTAGTTTTAGCACGATCTCTATTAAAGTCATCAAATTCTGGCTCAATTCAACACTTCCGAGTCCATTGAAACTGAAAATGAAACTAAAGTTTCTAGTTCTCGATAGAGCGGCGCTGTATGCGCACTGGGCCGATTATACAGGCAGCGCCATTTTTCAATAGAGTTTCCGCCCTATTGGGAGCTAGAAACTTTAGCTTCATTTTTCAGTGGAGCTCATTGTTTCTTAATTCCTTTGTTGTAAGCATCATTGTTAAGGGAATTTCTATATTCATGTAGTTACTGCGCTTGACATTTAAATATACAATTATTTTTTATAATGTAATTAGAAATTCTAGCAAGAATTATAGAATAGTAAATTACTAATTGAATTAATATCGTTGATGATGATAAAATTTATAGAACAGTCACGATCTTTCGGAATGTTTTTAATAAATGCAAACCGAAAATTGAGAGCTCAGCTAAAATGCCTTTAGTCTCGACATAGGGGAGATAAAAAGTTAGAAATCATGCATCGCTTCCTGGCTTGACAATTTAACGAATGAGGTTAAATTCTTATTTATGCATGCCAAAATTTTTGGAAGCTCCGCTTCTAAAGCGGGGCACATTTCGAAAACTAAAAATAGACTGTATTCATCAAAGGAAGTTTGGCTTTCCAAAGTTTTTGGGTGTGCATGTATACACAATTTGTTTATTCACCTTCCATGTTTGCCCTGCAGTTAAAAGTTTCTTCTTTATAGTGACGAGTTAAGTCTTGATTCTACGTTCACAGGTACAACTGTGGCTGCTACTTTTTAATATCAGTGATTTTTATCTGTGAACGTGAAATCACGACTTGTTTCTTCCTGCGATTTAGACAAACGGTGATGATAATTCACTAATACCGTAAAGTTAATGTGTCGGCGAAGTAGACATTCTTTGATGGGTTTATTAAAGAGTATGCAGGGTATTTCATATAAGGTGTAACAGTGGAATATCTAGAGAAATGCACATCGGATCGAAAAAACAAAAAATACGTGTTTAATATTTTTCCAAAAGCTATCCAATGATACAAATCTCGATCCCCCACCCCCTATTCCCTGAGGCATTTGAGAAATGTTCCAATTGATCCAACCATTTAGGAGATAGAGGCACTGAAAGTGTGGAACTTTTAAAGTTTGGAACCCAATGAAGACAAAGTGATAGAGGGTGGGTCTTAAAGATGTTCTACTTTTTGATGGTCTTTATCATGGTGGAGAGAAAGGATGGTGTGTGCAATTTGATTCTGTATTACGCACAGTTTCGCGCACGACGTCATGTGGATTACAAAACTCGCGCACCAATGCATTCCTAACCACAATATTTAACTTCGTTCGTCCATGGTAATCTTTTATTAAAAAAAATAATTTTTAAAAAAGTTTCTAATACTGTGCTATCCTTTCTCCTTATGAATTTTAAAAACCTTCTATTTTTAAATAACGCAAATAACAATTAGAAACAACATTAATAACAAATAAAATAAGAAGAGAAACCATAATTCCACAAATGAGACAACAAAAGTCGCATTAACGTTTTACATACACCGGCCAATGAATTAGAAACCTTCGTTCAATATGGTATTTGACCCTCCTTTGACTGTAATTACAGAACATACGCGGTTTGGCATGGACTCTACAAGGTGTTGCAATGCAGGTAAGGTAATCGCAGACCATGCATTCGTCAGAGAGACATTCAGGTCCTGTGTCATGCCACCGATGGCGCTGGTAAGCGAAATTCCATCTGATGACATAACAGGAGGATTTAGTTTCAATAATAGGCATTGCATAGGCGAAAATACTTTTTCCACGGCAACAGATGGGGTTAGAGAATAGAAGCTCATCTGGTTACATAATAGCAGAAAAAGCAGGCTTGGCAGCGAGCCAGAAGAGGTGCTCAGGCGAGCGAGGCAAAACCCCGGTACCTGTGCTAAGGAATAGAACAGGCGAAAAGAGCAAGTGCTTTGAGCAAGCAAGGAAGGAGGCAATTTTCGAGGAAAGGATATTTCGCTAAAAGCAAGTGAGCATAATAATTACTCTCAGTCAATTATTAATGATAATAATTTTTGCCCAGCGTTCGTACCCGTTTCACTTTCGCAATGGAGAGATCCTCACGCAGGGAATCGAGTGGTTTATAGCTCTTCCAAACCGCGTAGTACAATTGCCGAAACATTTAATAGTCCTTCTCACTCCGTGGTTCCGAACAAAACCGAATCTTTCTCCGGGAGGCAGGCCCGTAATTTTCGCCATACAGTGAGAACTTTAATTCCTTCCGCCAGGAATAGACGTGGAACACAGAGGCAGCAATAAATAAACGGAATTTGGATCCGGCATCTACTGCAGATACTCCTGCGGGACTTTCTCCGAAGGCAAACACTCTTAATGTTATCTATGATGGTGTTGTTTCTTCCTTCAATAACAGCTTTTCATACAGGGAACGAGTGACGTCATTTCAAAGGGAGAGAGCATGCGTCAACGGAGTTGGGATTCATCAAGGCCCTAGCCGTCAGGAACAGGATAAGGACGACAACATGTGTTGCTACCAGCGTTCCTACCGCCCCACTTGAGCCAAGTAAAGAATTGTGCATACAAGAATCGATACGAGGATTTGAACGACCGAGAGCCAGTCCGACGGGTGTCATCGAGGATTAACAGAGCTACGGCTCCAACTCCTACATGAATCATTCACTCCGGACGGACTTGACCACATCTTGGAATGCAGACGACGGCCCTGCAAACGGAAGTACCAACAAGCCCCAGACCCTATGGTTACTCCGTTTGGCTTGGCTTCTTTACTAAGAGTGGTATGGCATTTAATTAAATTAAACTCGTAATAGCTCATTCGTATCATTGTTCGAAATTATGTCGCTTTTAAGATGCTCAAGTTCGGCGTCGTGCTTTTAATTATTTACAAGCTAATATTTGCTTCTTTTATTTGCATTAGGAAGGACCGTCCGAGACTTACCTATAAGGTTGCCGCGCTCAGCTTTAGTCTGCGGTACCATTACCTCTTTGGCTCTAAGAAGGCTGGCGGAGTTTGCTTACCCCGTCACAGTCAGCCACGATTGCTCAAGGACGGCTAGATCTAAGGGCACACTCTGATCTTCAGTTTATTATCAGATTATATACCATTATTATAACCAAAAATTCATTTATATTCTTTAATGGATGAAGAATTGTAAGAAGAGTATTCATTTTTGTTAATTAAAATGTATTCATATTCTTCAAACCAATTCCCCCACTATCTCTGACACGTTTTCTATACCTCTGGGTTTAATTAATGATTATTAATTGGAAATTAAAGGAACGTGATATCCTGCAGAGTAGACGGAAGCGGATGCTTTCGACTAATGCCCTCTTTCCAACATGTCCCAAACATTCTCGATCGGAATCAAATCCGGACTTTGCGCTGGCCACGGCAGATGTTGAAACTCTGTATCATGTTCAGAAAACCACTCCTGAACAATTCTTGCTCGATGGACAGTAGCATTGTCGTCCATGAAGAACCCGTCACCATTTGGGTAAAAATGCACCATTGCAGGATGGACTTGATCTGCAACAATGTTCAGGTAGTCTTTGGCTTTCACCCGATTGTCAAGGAATATCAGGGGACCCTTGCCATACCAACAAAACATGTCGCTTGAACTGTGTTAACAACACCTAAGGGGTTCATCGCTTCATGGGGCTGCCGCCAAATTCTCTGCCGGCCATTTCTTTTTCCAGTCGTCTACTGTCCAGTCACAGCGTTCTTTACACAACTGCAGGCGAACTTTCCGGTTTGTTGCTGACACCAGGGGTTCGTCACTGGCATGCGACTTCCCATCCCTATTCGCTTCAACTCTCGGCGCATTGTTCTGGAGGAGATGAGTTGCGATGATCCTTCATTGAAGTCTACCGTCAGTTGCTCCACAGTAGACCTTCGGTTTTGCCGCACAATCCATCTCAGACGACGTCGGTCCCTGTCTGTGTTTTTTTTGATCCACAATTCTGCCGTTTCGACAACTCTTGTGGATACCGTTTCCATGCAACAAACACCTTGGAGACCTGACCTTTTGAGATACCGGTCAGTTGTACTGTCCTGGAAATCGTAGCTCCAGCTAGACGGGCTCCCACAATAACTCCTTTTTGGAACTCAGACATGTCTCCCCATTTTGCTCAATTTGAGCAGTGGCAGCTTGTTCCTACCCTGTACCTACAGCTTGGAATGAGCATGTACATCACATGATTGCATTCAATTGCATATCACAATCGTTTCTGACCTGTGACCCCCGCTTTACATATCAGTACAGTAATTCATCACGGGTTTCTAATTCATTGGCCAGTGTGTGTAGTCTCAAAGAAACACCATTAGCTGAGATGCCCGTCTTCGTCGAGCTTTTCAAGACAAAACGAAGGCGGGGTAACAATATCTATCTACTCTAGGTATATACCAGTGTTGTTAAAGGATTGACCCTGGGACTTGTTAATTGTCATTGCATAAGCTGCTCGAATTCCACAAAATGATCAGTCGCCTGTAACGGTATTCCAAATTGTCTCCGCGGGAGTTTTGTGAAACTGTGGCGTTGCTGCAGTTTTGGCTCCAATCACAGGAATTGTTTTGCAGTTTGGGTCGTTTATTTAATTTCATTTAAAAGATATTGTAGAACAAATATTATTTATTTTTTCTTTGTTATGTAGTTAAATAAATTGTTAATGAAATTACATATATTTAAAAAATAAATTGAATAAAAAAAATCAAATAGATGCATAATCATAGTAATCTCGTATCATGATTCTGGTACACAAAATTTTTCTTTAAATTTATAATGAATTTATTAAAAAAAAATTAAAACAGCGTGGTAAGATTCTGTAAAAAAAACAAAAAAAAACTGACTTTTTGGATAGAGTGAAAGTGATAATAGGGGCTTAGGAGACGTCTTATATACAAGGGTTTATAGAGGGGGGAGGGAGGGAAAGCCAAAGAAACTGTAGAAAGCCCCTTGACAAATTAGAGAATAATTGGAGGGAGAGGAGAGTGGGGGAAAGGTAATGAACGAATGGTGCCTTTGCGAAGGTTAATGTCATTATAGGGAATTGAATTTCATGAGAAAAGGACTCGAATTGCTTTCTTTCTTTTTTGTTATGGAAGTTGTTATGAAGAATATAAAGACTAACGTCCTGTAAGGTGTGGCCACAAGAATTTAAGTGTTTACCTGACACCCTGTATTTTGTTCACCCTGTAGCTTGTATTATATCCAGACTAGTTTTTATTTTCTGGCTAGAGAATTGAGGAGAGATGTTTGTAATGCAGTGAAAAGCAAAAAAAATAAAAAATTTGCAAAATTGCTCTCTTAATATTGGAGCTCTTTCTCTGATTATACTTGAAGTGTTATTTTTTTTTAAGAATATAATTCTGTTTTAAATTTATTAATAATAAAAGGCAATAAAGTTTAATAAATACTCAATTGAAATTTTATTTTTGATATGTTCTTGTTCATTTTAGATTTTATCACTTTGTAAATAAGAGTTAAAAGGAAAATAAGCTTGGAGCTAAAACAGCAGTGGCGCCATCATGCGGTGGAACATAGAGAACTACGGAGTTTCACTACTTCCCTTCTATGATTATGGTAGAAGCATGGCCCACTAGATTATAGAAGGCCTGTCCATTCGATGCTTTTCCGCATCTAAAATGGGAGGCAAATAGATTTCTTATTTTTGCCACAGTGGCGCTAAAACTCGTCCCCATGCATTCTGAATAGGCGTATAGTTATTTAATTTACCTGTGTCTAATTATAAATTTTAATAATTGTTTTTAAAATTAATTATTTTAATTAAACTATCTATAATAATTTTTAATCTTTTAATTTATTAATTTATAACGTTTCTGTGCGCAGACTTTCTTTCTAGGTGGTGTTGAATCAATACCACGGTCTATAGATATTCACGGTCATCGAGCTCCATCGTTAAAATGAAGCTAAAGTTTCTAGCTCCCGGTAGGGCGGGAAATATAGTGAAAAGTGGCGCTGCATGTACAAACTGCCCAACTGCGCCTGCAGCGCCACCCTATCGGCAGACAGAAACTTTAATTTCGTATTCAGTTTCAATGAAAATCTCTATCGCAGGTTGCCGTCGGGAATAGTGCGATCTATGCGGCACCTGGCGCGATCTGTTTTCCTTAGCTTCTCGAAACAATGGAAAATGGCCGAAGCTCGATAACCATGAATATCTATAGACCGTGATCGATACGCTTTGTTTGCTCTTTAATTATTGTCATGATTGTTGTTAACATCTTATTTTCATTAACAAAATGATAACGCGTGTGATAGGTTTGGTTACACGAAACCGAAACTTTGGCTAGGGCCGCGCCTTAGCAAATAAGAGAAACCTTGTTTGCCTCAACGTCTTATCATCGGATGGACAAGCCTTCTACGAGGTGCATTCAAGTTCTAAGGCCTCCGATTTTTTTTCTAATTAACTACTCACCCGAAATCGATGAAACTGGCGTTACTTCTCGACGTAATCACCCTGCAGACGTACACATTTTTCACAACGCTGACGCCATGATTCCATGGCAGCGGCGAAGGCTTCTTTAGGAGTCTGTTTTGACCACTGGAAAATCGCTGAGGCAATAGCAGCACGGCTGGTGAATGTGCGGCCACGGAGAGTGTCTTTCATTGTTGGAAAAAGCCAAAAGTCACTAGGAGCCAGATCAGGTGAGTAGGGAGTATGAGGAATCACTTGAAAGTTGTTATCACGAAGAAACTGTTGCGTAACATTAGCTCGATGTGCGGGTGCGTTGTCTTGGTGAAACAGCACACGCGCAGCCCTTCCCGGATGTTTTTGTTGCAGTGCAGGAAGGAATTTGTTCTTCAAAACATTTTCGTAGGATGCACCTGTTACCGTGGTGCCCTTTAGAACGCAATGGGTAAGGATTACGCCCTTGCTGTCCCAGAACATGGGCACCATCATTTTTTCAGCACTGGCAGTTACCTGAAATTTTTTTGGTGGCGGTGAATCTGTGTGCTTCCATTGAGCTGACTGGCGCTTTGTTTCTGGATTGAAAAATGGTATCCACGTCTCATCCATTGTCACAACCGACGAAAAGAAAGTCCCATTCATGCTGTCGTTGCTCATCAACATTGCTTGGCAACATGCCACACGGGCAGCCTTGTGGTCGTCCGTCAGCATTCGTGGCACCCACCTGGATGACACTTTTCGCATTTTCAGGTCGTCATGCAGGATTGTGTGCACAGAACCCACACAAATGCCAACTCTGGAGGCGATCTGTTCAACAGTCATTCGGCGATCCCCAAAACAATTCTCTCCACTTTCTCGATCATGTCGTCAGACCGGCTTGTGCGAGCCCGAGGTTGTTTCGGTTTGTTGTCACACGATGTTCTGCCTTCATTAAACTGTCGCACCCAAGAACGCACTTTCGACACATCCATAACTCCATCACCACATGTCTCCTTCAACTGTCGATGAATTTCAATTGGTTTCACACCACGCAAATTCAGAAAACGAATGATTGCACGCTGTTCAAGTAAGGAAAACGTCGCCATTTTAAGTATCTAAAACAGTTCTCATTCTCGCCGCTGGCGGTAAAATTCCATCTGCCATACGGTGCTGCCATCTCTGGGATGTATTGACAATGAACGCGGCCTCATTTTAAAACAATGCGAAATGTTTCTATCTCTTTCCAATCCGGAGAAAAAAAATCGGAGGCCTTAGAACTTGAATGCACCTCGTATAATCTAGTGGGCCATGGTAGCAGACCGCAGTTATAAATTCGGGTCACTAGATGGCAGAAGAAGCGCTATCTCATACCAAGGTCTATAAAAGACCTTGTCTCATACTAGCACCAAAGAACGTATAAGGATAAGAAGGAAAGGCTCGCGCAGACGTAAGTGGCGCCGCCCAAGTCTGGCGGGAAATGTGTGTTGCAGAGAAGCCCCCGTTTGATGATCGGGCAGCTTTTATCACGTGATATAAACACAGCCTTCACTTCTTATCCTTATACGTTTTTTGATTGTTTGTGCTGCTATAACAATGCATTTCAGCGCGGCCTCAGCTTATCACATATCTTGCGCGTGTGTTGCTAAGGGTAAAACAATTGCCAAGCAAATTAACTTATGGCCACAAATGTTATTTTATCCTGGTCAGTAGGAAACTGTGAAAAGGATAATGATGAACTTTTATCGCCAACTTGAATTCGAAGCAGTTGCAAAGTCTTCTTTTGACTCAGATCCAATAACTCTAGACACTGAAAATCCAAATTTATTTGAAACAAATTCGGATGCATACGTTGCAGGTTTTTCAGCCAAAAAAAAATTCTTGAAAAAAATGAATGCTTTGACTGCAATTGATTTTATTTTTTTTTATATATAAAAAAAATTATGTTCAACATCCTTTCCACGGTCTAATTTTTTGTAGTGTCTGCTTTTAAATCACTTTTAAAAAAGTAAGTGAATAAAAGTCATGTTAAAATATTTGCTTTCTTTTTAAAATATATTAAAAATTACAGAATTTAAAAAAAAATTCAAGATTTCATTATAAAATAATATTATGGAATAAAATAATTATACTTTCAATATAATAAACCGTGTCAGTAAATAAATGAGAAAATAAATGAACAATAATTTAATTTAGCATTTTAAAACTAAATAAAAAAACTTCAATGAATGTAGGCATAACAAAGCATTTGCTGCCCTCTTTGACATGAGCGAAAGCTTCTCTGTATACCACTTTCCCGCCAGGCTGTGGCGGCGCTAGGATCTACAAACTTAAACTAAATCAAGTAGAGCTTTCATTCTTTTCCTTAACGTTCTTTGCTAGCACTTCCTTGAGAGTTTCTGCTCTTAACGTTTTAAGCTCTTTTTCTTATTACAAACAAGGATTATACGTTTACTCTTCTAAATTGTTAATGGTTTGCATAGAAAAAGTATTTGCTAATTGATTATCATGAACAGCAATTAGTATTTCCGGGCTGGCTATTTTTAATGTTAATCAATTTCAGAGCAGACCACATAGAATGCTGTGTTTTCTCAAAAGGAGGTGGACTGAAGTGAGGTAACTGCATATCTTACTTTACTTAGTAAGTCGTTTATGCCCGTGCTTGCTTGAATGATATCCATATTGATTTTGTAGGCGACAGTTTCTAATAGTCTGTTTTGAGTTTTTGAAAGGTGGCAAGGTTAAAATATTTTAAGTGTTTTTTCTTTGTCGTGGGTTATGTTAGTATTTTTGTAACCCAAATAAAAAAATACAAAATTATTTTAATTTAGGGGTGCAAATAATATTTGAAATCGCTCACACCCTCTCTTAAATTTACTTGCCTGTGACGTTGAATCGTGTTAGTTTCATAAATTTTCAATCGATCTTCATAAAAAGAGTTTTGTTGGCGATAATGAATAAAAATTAAAAGAATATTGAGATATATCTTTGAACTACATGATTATGAGATTGGGTGTAATATTGAGAACGATTTGATGTTAAGATGACTTGACAAAGATCATTCTATGATGAGTTATTAAACAATTCAAAAAGTGGATATTTACACAGCTTGACAATTGCTAAAGAACAACAACATTTTTGTCAATAAATACTGTCCCAAGAAATAAACGTTACCAAAACTTCAGTAGGACGTATTACAGTGACTTTATGAACACAAAATGGCATGGTATTTGAACGCAAAATGGCAAGGGTAACGAACACAATGGCAAAAGCAAAATAAGTATCATGAAGCATCAATGAGTGACTAAAGAAAAACGTTGGTTGTTTGTCACCGGTTTGAAATGTGAGACCTTCAAAAGTATGTCCTCGAACCGCAATGCATGTTTTGCATCTGTTTGGCATGCTTCCCACCAAACTGTTGAGAGGAGTAGTCGGGATCTTATCCCATTCTTCCTGTAACGCAGTTGTCAGTTTCTGCAGCGTTCTGGGAGGGGATTCCTTTGTGCCACACGTCTACCAAGAGCGTCCCAGGCATGTTCTATGGGATTCAGGTCCGAGGAGTATGCGGGCCACTGCAAACGCTTGATATCCTTACTCTCAAGAACATCCGATACTATGTTCGACCTGGATGGACGGGCATTGTCGTCCATGAACACAAAGTCTGGACCAAATGCTCCACGGAAAAAACGAACGTGATCCAGAAGAATCTCTCTGCAATACCGTGCTGCTGTAGCAGACCCTCCTGCAAAGATGCGAAGGGGTGTTCTGGCATCATGACCCCCCCCCCCCCCCCCCATCAATGACTCCTTGTCCAAAACGTTACACTTACCAAACATGTTGCTGGTGATAACGAGTTCCCTTTTCACGCCAGATCAGTTGATGCCCAGAATCACTCTGCATAGTGAACCAAGACTCGTCGGAGAACATCACCATGGACCATTCCTGATCGCCCCAAGCACGATGCTCGTTACACAACTCTAATCTCTTCCGTCGATGGAACGGAGATAGTGGAATGCATTTGACAGGCTTCCGTGCATACAACCCAACATCATTCAACCGACGGGAAATGGTTCTGGCAGAAACATGAGTGCCTGTAGCAGCGGCTATCTGTGCGGGTATCTGATTTCTTCCTCTTTTTGCTGAAAGGGCTATGCTACGGTCCTCCCGAGCGGTTGTGCTCCTTCGACGACCACCCCCATGCAGACGTAAAACGGATCCTCTGGTGGCAGCTGCAGTTTTCAAACGAGAATCAACACTTTTCGAAACGCCCATTGCTCGCGCAACTTCAGTCACACTTTGGCCTGCCTCAACCATCCAACAGCTCGTCCACGATCGTAATCACTCAAATGACGTTTCTGCAGTATTCTCCAGACAATATGTGATAGAGGGACTGAAGATTTACAGTAATGTTCGCAAAACTCCTGCACGTGTATTCGCCCTAACACTCCACGGCCACTGATTTTCACTGAAACACAGCTTATTGGGCACGTGACTGTTACTCAAATTATGCAAATCGAACAACAGAGTAGCAAGCAATGTTTTGATGCGTCCTGCATTATTTTCCAGCGCCCCTAAATAGCGGAATGCGCATGTTCCGTAGCACTTCCTTTAAAGAGATGGAAGTGATCCAGAATGAACAAGCGTTGCGTTTATGTTTGTAGTTATTTATATTGATGGTCAAAGAAATCTTGTGCTAATAAAAAGGATTATTAGTATACAGTACAGAAGGTGGGCAGGAATGAAGATGAACGATTTTGAAAATCTATTGTAATTTATTGGCACATGACACAATAATAAAACAATTCAATTTGTTTCCCCCCGTTGCTATAGAGTGCCTTTTTAATTGGGATTAGGACTTGGTATTATTGCAGGATTCCCTAAAGTGGAGAACTTGTAATAACTATTGATAAGTTTAGTTCAACTAAGTGAATTATAACAACTATTCTTAAAACCTAATTAAGAAGAGGGGTGGAGCTGGTCCTTCCGTTAAACGCCCAGAAATAAAATTTTGTTTAAAAATCTAGTCGCCCGTGTCAGAAGTTCATTCGCCCCAAGCAGTGGATTAATTGAAAAGTGAAAACAGGTTGAACGTTTTGTGCATTTTTAATGAATGACCACTTTGTTTGAGGCAATAATAAGGAGTATGTACGTAGAAATCCATGAGCATTCCTAATTGCAGGCAGAGCCTGATATTTGCTTATTTTTCGTTTCAGGTTCTTACTTTTCCTCTAAGTTTTGTCCTCTCGCGAAAAGGCCTGACAGCATTTGTGCACCAATGATATGAAATTCTATTATATTGAATTCAACGGTTAGATTCTGTAGATGAAAATTGTTTTCTCTGCGCCTTTCCATCTGCAGAGTCTACTACGGTTCTGCGAAGTTTTTTTTTCTGATAAATTTCATTTTTTTCTTTTTTTTAAAAAAGATTTATATTCTTCCATTTTTCACCATTTTCCGTTTTTTTTTAATTTTTTTAGGAGTCTGGATAATTAAATCAATTTTTCTATCCATGAACAAAAATATTTTTTCACAAAATTTTTTCCATGGGAATGGCTATAGTTATATGAAGACATTTTGTCTCCATAACAATACATTGTTTTTTTTTAAGTGAAAACTTCTATAGGCGCACCGTAACAAACTTTTTGCTGAGAACTGAATGTGACTCATGCGTCACGCTCGGGGGTGGCCGTGGCCTGGTTGTCTCGTCGGTTGGCTTGCCAATCGATGGAGTTCAGCAACTTCAGGCGCGGCCAGCTGCTGGTTGGGTGACGGCCTGGGCTTGAGGGCCACCGCTGGCGGGACAGCTATTTAGGGCGCGGCTGTTGGGGGACTTTGGTCTGACCCATTTGCCGATTGACCATAGCTGGTTTTCCAGCGGTTGGTGACAGCCTCTGGTTCGTTTATCCCCAGCAGCTCTTCCATCATGAAACCCCCCGTGCTTCGGAGGGCACGTTAAGCCGTCGGTCCCGACTGCTACTGTCATCTCGTAGCAGTCGTTATATAATGGGATGGCGCAAAACTCCCTCGTAGGAGTAGGTGCCGCAGATTTTCGCTTGCGATAATCTACCCTCTGTACCAGATAAGATAAGATGCGTCACGCTCGGAAGTGAAACGCTCATTCGGGTAAACTCAGAAGGAGAAAAGTGCTTATGTAATCAGCTTGTCCAGACGTCCGTCCATCTGTAGACACCACGGTCTATAGATATTCATGGTCATCGAGCTTCGGCCATTTTCCATTATTTCAAGAAGCTAAGGAAAACAGATCGCGCCAGGTGCCGCACAGATCGCACCAGAGCCGACCGTGACCTGCGATAGAAGTTTTTCATTGAACCTGAAAATGAAAGTAAAGTTTCTGTCTGTCGATAGGGCGGCGCTGCAGGCGTTTTTGGGCCGATTGTACATGCAGCGCCACTTTTCAATAGAGTTCCCGCCCTATTGGGAGCTAGAAACTTCAGCTTCATTTTAACAATGGAGCTCGATGACCATAAATATCTATAGACCGTGGTAGACACAGTCCCAACCAATGACGTATATTAAAGATAGACTCCGAATCCTATTGTTAACAGCAGCAAAAAGTGAAGCAAATTTAGCCATGACAGTTCTGGGCAGGAGTGAGCCATTGAGTAATTAGCTGTCTGGCTGCTTTGTTTTTGAAGATTTTGGCCTGAGGAATAATTAATTCAAAACCATTATTCAAAGTTGTTCTGCGCACAACTGTACAAACAGACAAGAAAAAGGATCAGGAATCATTTTCCACAAAAATAAATCAAAAATACATAACTAAAATGAAAATACGTTACTGAAAGACAATCGAAACGAAATTGAAATTGAAACCATGATCGAAAAATTGTTTATAAAATATAATAAAATACTTCAAATACAAAGTAAACGAAAAGATAAACTTATCAGTCCGTGATCGGCGTGTGAAAGAATTATTAATCAGCTACTCTCGTGTTTAGCCATGTGTTTTGCATCATCTTCACTCACTTTCAGCCATGGCAGTTCCGGGCATGGAGCTTCCCAATTTGCTTCAAATAACAACAATTGCTTCGGAGTCTATCTTTAATATACGTCATTGGTCCCAACAATGCATTGCATTACCATGTGGAGAGAGGCCATAGTGAATCATCCTCGCATTGGGAAAAACGCGTGGTGTGGATTTCTTTTCGGCGCATGTTCTATACATTGTTGGGATGATGGGCGTGCAGACTATTAATATTAGCCTTTCCTAAACAAAGGGATTTCTTTATTAGTAGGGAGCTTATTATTTAGTAAGATAACTTCAAAACGAATTAAATTTTTCACATTGTTTTCGCCAAACGGTAACACATTCTAAGGGGAGATAACGGGAATAGGTATAATAGCACATGCACTAACAGTGCAATAATGATATCCCCTTAAAATATTCAATGATAACATTTGGCATGTATTATATCAAACAACTCGTAATGATATGTCATGAATAAATATAGAAAATAATTAATGATACTCGGAATTGGTTTGGCAGTACGTGTTCTAATAGTATCTTATGGTACAATTGGAAACTTTCAATGCTAATACATGCCATGTAATATATAAAGAAACTCGTAACGATGTCGCATGTATATAAATACTAGAACGCTTTTTTTGTACTACACTTTTACCTGTGTTAACGTCGACGAATACGCATGAAACTTATATGGTTGGAAAGGTCCTGTGCTGTAGATGTATTTTGTTTGTGTATTTGTTCACGTCAACACAGGTAAAATCATTTCAAAAAAGGTAGCATTATGGAACAGGTTGTGCGTTATATTTGTCAACGCATGTAGCATTGACTTTTTTATTGTTTTTTTTGTTTTTTTTTTAATATTAAATATCGAATTAAATCAAATCATTGTTGATGTTCATTTGAAAGCATTAGAAAACCGTACAAAAAATATATGCAGGATCTTGATGAAAATACTTTGCAGCTTTTGAAAGTCAACGAACTGATTTCAGAACCTGAAGGTGCCCAAGTATAATATAGTACCTATTATGTACATATATATTATTCCATAGAAACAACTGCTTAAAAATTGTTATTAACCAACTATTCAAAATATTTCTATAATTAGTAGGTAAGCATTTCATGTATTTTTCGTCGTTTTCTAAGCTATTTTAAGGTATTTTCATACACTTTGGAAGTAATATTTTTAGTTAAAATAAATACCAATTTAGAAGTTTTTGATTTTTATTTATTTTGTAAAAATTATGTATTACGAAAAATTCTAATAAAAAGCAATTCATTGGAAGCGTCATATACTATTTTATTTTTATGCAAAATTTTATCACTCTTTGTTTAGTAAAAAAAAAGTTATCGATTTTTGGTCCGAAATAGACCTTGATTTTCCATAGTGGGACGGGGAGAGAGACGCAGAGATACGGAGGGACAATTTAGCGTAAATATAGGTATTATATTTAGATAATCATTCGATGGATATATTACAAGATACCTTTAGATGTGCTTTAAATATTATTCTGAGAAATTTTCAAAGTTATCATTGCGGTGAAATTAATCGGGAGTGTCAGAAATGTCATGCAAAAGATCGAGGCTAGAACAATAACACACATTTTTTTTTTCTCAGAAGTGTGATCGAATTTCGATCATTGGGGGATCCTAGTAGCATGTAATTAAAGATAGCAGAAACTATTATTTAAATCTGTCATTGCAAAGACATGGCACGTAATATATCAACAACTCGTAACGACTTGTCATGCATATATATATAACGACAAATTAATAATACTCGATATTCGTGTAGTAGCACGTGTTCTATGGTACCATTGAAAACTTTCAATGCAAAGACATGGCATGTAATATATCAAACAACTCGTAACGATGTGCACGATTATAACGTGTAATTTAAGAAATAGAAAATGGTTCAATAGCACTTGTTTTATTGGACTATAAAGGTACCATTGGAAACTTTCAGTGCAAAGACATGGCATGTAATACAGGGTGATTATAAAGTCACTATACATTTTGGTGAAAACTCCGTTTTATTGCAGCAATTGCAGTATGCATCAACCAGATATCATAAAAGGATACATTCTTAGTAAATTTCAATGTGTCCCCCTTGCACATCCCGGCACAGCTATCAGCGTTCCACCGTGGTCCGGAAAACATTACGCAACATTGCGGTGTAATGTCCTCCACCGCGGCTGTAATCCGTTGTTTCAGCTGTGCAATGGTGCGTAATCCTGACCTGGTACACCTTGGAGTTGATAAAACCCCACGCAAAGAAATCCATGGGGGTCAAATCTGAGGACTGTGGAGCCCACAGTCTTGGCGAGCCCTGACCAATCCATCTGCCTGGGAATGCGTGATTCAGTTAGTCCCGAACGATGTTGGCCAAATGGGATAGTACCCCATCCTGTTGGAACACAACAGTATCCTAAATCCTTCATCTCGCAATTGTGGCTCCAGGAATTGCTCCAACATGTCGAGGTACACGGTACCATTCATAGTCCCCTCGGCAAACATGAAGGGTCCATAGACCTTTGATTGTGTAACTCCCATCCACACATTCAATTTGGGTGTGCAAATAAATGAAATTCGTTAATGATTTCACCAAAATGTATAGTGACTTTATAATCACCCGTATATCATACTACTCGTAACGATATGTCATGCATGAATATAACGTGTAATTAAAGATAGTAGAAACTTGTTTAGTAGCACGTGTTCTATGGCACCATATTGAACCTTTTGGAAACTTTCAATGCAAAGAAATGGCATGTAATATATCAAACAACTCGTAATGATGTTCGCTTAAATTTAGAATATATAAAGAAATACTACACTTTCAATTTAACCTTTTGGTTCTTCAATTTTATTCCTTTAAATTCTCTTTTTACGTTAGTTTAATTATTTAGCAATTTCAATTCAGTTTTCTTGTTTACATAGTTTTATTTCAAGTGTTTTAAAATGCATGTTAGTTCTGGATATTTGTGGCTGATGTCTCGATGTTGTAACACGAAAATGTGCTCCTTTTATCCACCATGGTGGGAAAATCAGTTTTTTCTTATTTATAACGAGAAAAGATCCGATAATAGCAATAGGTAGCGTCTTTATTGTGCGTTCGACGATGTTTCGATATCATCTCATTCTCAGGAACTTAGAACGACTACTGGATGAGGTGATACTCGTTCTATGTTCCTGAGGATGAGGTGATACTCTAAACGTCGTCGAACGCACAATAAAGACGCTATCTATTGCTATTATCGAATCTTTTCTCGTTATTCGCCGCACAGCAATCAGACCCCAAAATGCAGAATTTTTTATTTACTTTTGGAGAGCCACCCTTCTCAACTTTAATGAAAGCTGGATTAAAGAAAGCAGAACTAAAGTATTTAATGTTTATTGAATTCTGTTCTTACGAGAAATTATTTCATTGACCGACGAACTACGTCACTTCCGGAAAAATAATGGTCGACGAGATGGATTGCAAAGCATATTTTAAAGTAGCGACGATGTGCATGGATTAATTGAAGAGCGATTCTGCAAAACAAGTTAAATCCAATTTTCAATTAATTTGCAACAACTAGTGCTGACGTTTGACATCATAGATTCCTACTTGTTGGACACTATTTGGTGCAAATCGAATGAAAATTTTTCTTAGTATCAGTGGAGGAAAGTTAGCATGACGATGCAAAATAAGTTAATTCCACCGATGTGTTCGGTGCAAATCGTGCTAATTTTTCTAGCCAATCACAAACTTCGAGCGAAGGCTTTCTACGCCATTCTTCGTGAGAAGAAGACTGTTTCAGATGTAAAGCTTATCGCCTGTGATCTACAGCAAGTTCAAGTCCTTCCGAAGCTGCCAATTCAAGAGGCATTCTATTCACGTCAGCTTGGCCTCTACAACTTTGGGTTGTGCGACGTGTCTTCCTACCAGTCCTTCTTCTACACTTAGACGGAGAACCAGTCCGAGCGAGGCAGCAACGAAGTAGCCAGCGCTGTATTCCATTAGCTCAGTGAAGTTCTCCCCCCATGATCCGGAATTCGACTCAATCAGACACATCGTTCTTGGAAGTGATAGTTGCGGTGGCCAAAACAAAAACAATATTATTCTAGCCATGCTACAAAGTTGGCTGTACGGATCGCCCAACAACATACAGAGTATGACGATGGTGTCTCCCGTCCGAGGGCATAGTTTTTTGCCGTATGACAGGCGTTTCGGGCGCATTTGTCAAGATCTCAAACCAAAGGCCACGATCCTAACTTTTGCAGAGTACCACCAGGTTTTCAGTGGTTTGTGAGCATTCATTGCAGTGTTTGTGTTTCCTAGAGACTGGGAGGTCTGTGACTGGAAGGCCCGGTATGTACATCATTACAAGAACTTTCCGTCCATCCAAACAGCGAAACGAATAGTCCTGTTGAAGAAAACAAAGAAGAGGGGCGGTATGGCAGCCACCGCGCGAAAATAGTCAGCTTACCGCGTGGACACTGACTTTGCTAAAACGACGAGCCAAGCACAACGGGGCCACACTACCTGCAACAGAGCCAAGTAAGCCCATATCCGCTGCCAAAAAGGACATACTGTAACACAACTTCTGCTCAAAGCCTTTGGATCGGAATGGCGGGCTAAAGATGATCTCCAGATTTACAAAAATCTGACCGAATCCATGGAAGTACGTCTTGATGATGATATGCTGTCCTATGAATGCAACTGCATCGATCCAGAGCCTGACGCTAACCACGTATAAGCAGAAGACACAAAATTGTGAAAGGTGTTGTTTAATACTCAGTCCGTTATAGACACTTTTACGTTATGTGTAAACAAAATAAAACACTGTTCACTGCAAAAAAAGGTATATTTATTTTTTTATGAAGCAAAATAAGTTAAATCCGGTGTTCCGTGCAAAACAAGTTAGATCAAGAACAAAACAGCACTGTACCTATCCTTCCTCCACAGCATGAAGTTCAATAAACGCACTGATACCTACGTAAACTAAACCTAACCTATTGGGATAGGTGTTGTGATTGGTGGTCGATTCGTTATCGGTAGAAACTTTTTTCACGTTTTGCGCAGAATGGCAAAAAATGGATTTAACTTGTTTTGCAGAGTCACTCTTCAATTATTATAGTAGTTACTATTTATATCTCACCCAATCAAAGTGTAAAAATTCATTGAATTCATCCATGATAATTTGATCATTTATATCACAACAGGGTCTGCTCTGTTCATTCGGAACTTATCAATTATCCAAGATTTTCAGGGCGATTTCAATGTTGATTTCTTAAAAGAAAAATCAAAGCCTTTAATTGATTTTAACATGACAATGTTTTAAGGCTGGACATCATTCTGCAAAAATCATGATGCCAAAAACGACACCAAAAAGCGTTATTTTAAAAACCACATCGGATTTAAATATGCCGAATGACCCAAATAATTTTACAACAAAATATGAAACTACAATTGACGTAGATTTATTTTTAGAAATTTGAATCAAAACTATTTATCTCGTATTTTAGTTATCACAAACCCATTGTTTCTTTCTTAGATTCAAATAGGGGGATGGCCGTGGCCTGGTTGTCTCGTCGGTTGGCTTGCTAATCGATGGAGTTCAGCAACTTCAGGCGCGGCCAGCTGCTGGCTGGGTGAAGGCCAGGGCTTGAGGGCCACTGCTGGCGGGACAGCCATTTGGGGCACGGCTGTTGGAGGACTCTAGTCTGACCCATTTGCCAAGTGACCATAGCCGGTTTTCCAGCAGTTGGTGACAGCCACTGGTTTGTTTGTCCGCCAGCAGCTCTTCCATCATGAAACCCCCCGTGCTTCGGAGGGCACGTTAAGCCGTCGGTCCCGGCTGCTACTGTCATCTCGTAGCAGTCGTTATTTACTGGAATGGCGCAAAACTCCCTCGTAGGAGTAGGTACTAGATACTAGATTTAAATAATATTGAAGATAATGATTTATAAAATCAACAGCAAAATTAAACAGATAATTGATACATAGTTATAAGTGCACACATTATAGATCTAATGAGAAAACGAATGAAAATAAATGGTTTTAAACATGTATAATATTATTTTATGGCTTGTTCCTGATTCGTCCAAGTAATAACATCCATAATAATATTTATATCACTCACATATAGTATAATACTTAGAATCGATTACCATAGAAGTTTTCATTTCGGTCGTGCGGTCTTATGCATACACCCGTTTTTTCTTTTTTTTTCTGTTGCAGTGTTACTTCAGCGGAGGTAGAATGTTCCGGTATTCATATCAGAAACAAGTATAGATGGTCTTCACGTACGGAGAAGCACAGGAGACTGGTCAAGAGGCCGCAAGATATACCAAGAAAAGTATCCCAACAGATAGCAACACCCGAATCACAGGGAAGTTCATACGGTAGACCTGGAGGAACATGTGCCACAAGATATTGAGCAGAATCCCGATACAAGCTCCAGGCAAGTGGCCCGCCAGCATTGTGTCAGGCAATCGTCTGTGTTGTAACGTTGACACAATTACTACCACAGTACTGTCATGTTCTGTACTAGTTGCTCTATTACACACTAAGGCTAGAATCCCATTTGCGTAAAGAAAAAGAAGCTGAAACGTATAACAGAATGAGGAATGCGTAAAAAATTCTGATAATAATGAAAGGAGTTCAATTTGGCTTAACTTTTCAGTGTACGCTTTTTTTTTCTGCCATAAAATGTACTTTTAATTTTTCTGCGAATATAAAATGGACAGCAACCGTGAGCCTCCCGTATCGATAAATCTTTTTATTGAAAAGATCAATAAATACTCCTAAATAGTTGATTAAAGGCATCCTCAATTTAAGGATACCACCTTTTAAAAAAGGATATGGGTGACAATCTTGAAGCGTGAGCAAGCGAAATAGGATGAATCATGTTGGAAAGCAAAGATGGTGTGTGTGTGTAATTTGATTCTAAATGACGCAAAATGATTCTAAATGTGCAATTACTAACCGTTTCGCGCAATGACCTAGAAAAAACAACTGGACTGCGCTTGGCGCGGTTTGGAGTGAAGCCACCGGAAGTGTGCAATCCGCCATGTTGGGAGGGCAGAAGTAAAATACTTTATAAGCAATGCGGAGTACGTAAGGTTTCGGCTTATTTTCCTTATAAAATCGGTGATATTTAACATTTTGATTATTGATATGATTATTAGGTTTATTTCCTTTTTTATGTAGTTAAATAGAAGAATACTCCAGGTATAATAAAGCTTTGAAAATTGTGTAAAAAATACTACAGTGACTGCAATGTTGGAATGTTAATATTCACAAATTTATTGATGAGCAAATAAAATAGTTCTGGTTACATGTGATCTGATTTTGATTTCTGTTTCTTTATCAGAGAGTTTATTACACAAATGATTCATTCTTATATTACTGTAACTCTTAGAAATTAATTTTATCAGTCTAAAAACATGATTATTAGTGGGGGAAGAATCGTAAAGATGCTCATCCAAACTACTGATGGATGGCTTTTGGGTAACTTCGTGAAAAACACAAGAAAAAATAATTTCTGCAACACTTCTTGCTTGTGGAAGCCTGTTGTTGTCCTGCGATGGGTAAAACATCATTAATCGATTAACGTAAATAATCGATACATTTTCTCAGAAGAATCGAGTAGAATCGATTCATCTTTGTTTCGCGAAAAACAATAATATTGTTGTATGTTACTGTCACAGCAATGTCATGTGTTACCTAAAAGCAAAATACTAAAATACCAATAGAAATACTGAACATAAACTGAACAAATAAATATTTATTTTAAATTGATCAAGTCATCAAATGGTACAGAGTTTAGAATAAGCAACTTTTCTAAATTTTGGGGGTTTAAACATAATTGTGTTTGTTTAGCACAAAACCAGCTTTAGAAAATAACCGTTCAGCTGGCACTGAAGTTGCTGGAGAAGTCAGATACTTCAATGTCGACTGAACGAGTAATGGACTATGCTCTCGCATTCCCTTCAAATACTGTAAAGGATTGACATCCATTGCCAAAACAGATGATTTCAAATAGAGTTGGAAATCTGCAACTAAACCTAATTTGGTATTTATACTGCCATTATTTGCATTTTTAGATTAGGTAACGAAAGTTCAAGCACGTACAATTAACTTGTATAGGTCTAAACATTATTCTAATTAACATAATGAATGAGAACTGAAAAGCAATTTACCTTCAGGATTGGAGCATAATGCTTGCACGATGCTAAAAGGCCCAGAAGTTGAAGCCTGACTTCTGTTTCCCTCCTCTACTTAGGAAATCTTCCTTTTCCTCTTGGAATTTACTTCGATTCCGTGCACATGGCTTAAATGTTTGGCGAAGAGAATCATTTCCTCGGTTTGTTTTTTTTTTGAGAATCGATTCTCTAACAATGTGTATCGCAGGGCACTACTGGTTTCGCAAACATCCATTACATCCTGGCTTGGATGTTTCAGACCACCATAAGCTGATTTTCAGAAAAACCCGTCGTGGTCTAAAATATCCAAGCCAAGATGTGATGGATGTGTCTGAAGCCAAGAAAACATGCTTTCGAAGAAAATGGCAGCAAACAACAACAGGCTTCCACAAGCAAGAAGTGTTGCAGAAGTTATTCCTTCTTGTGTTTTTCACGAAGTTACCCAAAGCCAATTTTCAGTAGTCTGGATGAGCATCTTTACGATTCTTCCCCCACTAATAATCATGTTTTTAGACTGATAAAATTAATTTCAAAGAGTTACAGTAATGTATAGTTATTATGTAATAAATTCTCTGATAAAGAAGCAGGGATCAAAATCAGGTCACATTAAACCAGAACTGTTTTATTTGCTCATCAGTTAATTTGTGAATATTAACATTCCAACATTGCAGTCACTTACGGTCACTAGTATTTTTTACACAATTTCCAAAGCTTTTGAAGTACCTGGAGTATTCTTCTATTTAACTACATAAAAAGGAAATAAACCTAATAATCATATCAGTAATTAAAATGTTAAAACTCCCCGATTTTATAAGGTAAAGAAGCCAAAAACTTACTCCACGTTGCTTATATTCTACTTCTGCCCCTCCAACGCGACTTCCGGTGGCCTCACCTCTAGTGAGGAGCCAACAACGCCAAGCGCAGTCCAGTTTTTTTTATAGGTCATTGGTTTCGCGCATGACGTCACGTGGATTGCAAAACTCGCGCACCAATGCACTCCTAACTCTAATATATAATTTCGTTCGTCCATGGTAATCTTTTACTTTTATTCCTACCAACGATAAGCCCGAGAGACAAATCATGTCTCAGCATGTGGAAGAAGGTATTGTCAACTTTGATGTAGTCCCACAGCATTTAACGAAGAACAGCATCGAGGCTGGAGAGGTCGCCACCATCATAAGTAAACTGAAAAAGAAGAAGGCTCCAGGAAGAGACAAGGTGAGTAATAACGCCATTATAAATCTCCCGAAGAACTTTATTTGCTATCTCACTAATATCATTAACGTCTGCTGGAAATTTTCTTACTTCCCTGTGGCTTGGAAGCAATCTATTGTGTTGAGTATCCCTAAGCAGGGGCAAAATCCTGCGATTCCGGCGAGTTACCGACCCATTAGCTTGCTACCCACGATGTCCAAAGTGTTGGAGAAAACGATTTTCGTCAGATTCCAAGACCACTGTCTAGCAAATGACCTTTTTCGGGAAGAGCAGTTTGGCTTTCGTGCCGCCCACTCTTGTCCGATGCAGATATGGAGGCTCGTTGAAGACCTGAGCACCCCCCTGAACCTCTCCAGGTACTGTGGGGTGGTATTTCTCGATGTCAGTAAAGCTTTTGACCTGGGGTGGCATGAGGGCCTTGTCTACAAAATGATCAGAGACGGGTTCCCTGCCGATTTGATTTTGTTGGTGAAATCCTTTCTTGACGGCAGATCCTATCAAGCCAAAGTTGGAGAAAATCTTTCCACGCCCCGTGTTGTAAAGGCCGGTGTCCCTCAGGGTTCTGTCCTTGGCCCTGTGCTATTTAATTACTTTGTACATGATTTCCCGAAACCCGATAATTGTTATCTGTATTTTTATGTGGATGATACTGCCATTATGACATGGGCACACCAGCCGGCTCACGTTATCACTCGGCTGCAGTGCGCCTTAAAGCAGTTCGAAGACTGGTTTAACTGCTGGAAGTTGAACCTTAACGTCGGAAAATGCAAGGCTTTGTACCTCAATAGGAAGCTCAAGCGTCCCCCAGATTCTCTTGTTCTGTTCAATAAGAAACTGGACTGGATGGACAACTACAAGTATCTGGGAGTTATCATTGACTCAAGACTCTCATGGAACCGGCATATGTCCTATGCTCTGAAAAAAGCGAAGAGGGCTAAGTACAGTATCATAGCTCTCATGGATCGCAACAGCGCCCTCAGCATTGACAACAAGCTACTTCTGTACAAATCGATTATCCGGACCACACTCCTCTATGGCATGCCTGCGTGGGCGACTATCTGTAAAACCAGATGGAGTGAACTACAGTCATTCCAGAATGTTACCCTGAGGACCATTACTCAGCTGGACAGAAGGACGGTGAAAAACCAATCCATCCACATGGATTTAAACATGGCCATATCGGAAAGTTTATACAGGATCTCCTTTTGATTATGATACAGAAGATGAAGACTCACGACAATAAACTTGTGAATGGAATACTGAAGAACTCATTGAATATGAACTGGCATACGAAGTATCGTAAACCGAGGCACGTTCTTGACGTCAATTTTGAAGATATTAGCAACGTCTCTTTCCCGGACTACTGGAAGATGTGATCATCTTCTTTCTCCTTGTGTTTTTTATTTTGTTTGTATTCTGTTTCTGACAATCGTCAATCTTATTTTATTTTTTGTATAATATGGAAGACCGCTTGGGTTGGTTAGGCTTCTTGACTACCTCAGGGTATTTCATTTGGAGTTTATTCTGGTTGGATGAGCTTTGTGAAAGCGCTGCTTTCGTCCCATCCTAACAAATGTACACTTCACTGTGCGATTGTCGATTGTCGGTAATCTTCTATTAAAAGAAAAAAAAAATTTAAAAAGTTTCTAATACTTTGCTATCCTTTCTGCCTTATGGATTTTAAAAACCTTCTATTTTTATTCTTAAATATAACAAATAATAATTGGAAACAACATAGTTAACGTTTTAAATACGTACTAAATATTAGGTGAAAGTCTTCAATTTAAAAGAAAATGATAATTAAAATTAATACATTTTAATATTAAATTTTATACTAGGGGCACATATCGCGCAAGTCTTTTTACGACGGCCATGGTGCAATCAACATGTCACGAGATCAGCGTGCGCACACCATCTTTTCTTTCCACCATGGTTTTTAAGAATCATGAAGTCAGTATTTCTAAAATCCAAAATTTTTTAGTACATAAGCAGAAAGTGTGCGTCTGCATTAAAATGTTTTAGATATTTGAAATTCTGACTTTGGATTCATAAAGACCATCAAAAAGTAGATAGGAATGTCTCTAAGACCTAACCTCTACCTCTTTGTCTTCATCGATAAAATTGAGTTCAAAACTTTAAAAATTCCATACTCTCAGTGCATTTATCTTCTAAACGGTTGGAACAATTGAAAAAACCACCAAGAATAAAACAAGTCGTGAAAAATCACAGGTCGTGAAATCACGCTCATCACTCCTTTATTATCTTTCAAGAAAGCTAATATCTGTTTTTATTCAAATACAGAGATAACGTAGAAATAAATCTACACTAAAGTTGCTAGTGTCGGTAATAAAGTCCTTACAGTCACCATTTTGGAAGAGTCTTGGGTACTTAACAGTGAGAGATTAGTTAGTCATTCTCGACATGTTCCACCCACGGTTATGGACTTCTCCTAGCAATAAATAAGCTGCCAGTTTTCTGTTGTAAAAGTCTTCTGATTGGCCCTGGAGGAGCTGTTCCCCTTCAAAGATAACCTCCTCGTCATCTGGAAACTGTGTTCAAGCATCGTGCTTTTTCATTAGTGGGGAAAAGAGGCAGTCTCTGCATATCATGTCGTATGAGACAGAAATTCTAATCAAGAGTTTCCGTAAGTAGCGCGCTCTCAGGAATGGAGTGGACAAATGTAGACTTATACAAGAATACGCTTGATTCCATTTAGCAACACACCCGTCATGTCGACGGAAGCATCGAGTATGGATTTTTGTGTCTTTGATATACGTAAACGGAATCTCGGAAAGATACTACAAGGAACAGTGGCGTCTTTGGAAGGCGTGTCAACAGGAGTGTTTAAGAATTGGTCTTGGTATTCCGCGTTCCATGCTGCTACAGTGGAAACTGCGATGCAAAGCAATAGCAGCGATGCATGGCTACCAGATTAAACATACTTGATGGTGGCAAAAGGGGTATGATCAGGGGCGGCGCTAGCTTCTTCGGCGCCCCCATGCGACATTATGGATATTTCTATGCGTCCGTTGTGTGTGGGGGTTTTCTCTTTTCCTCGTCTCTTTTTATTGTTTTTTTTTTTCTTTTTTGTTTGTGTCTTTTTTTTTTCTTTGTATTTTAGGTGTTATTTTTGTGTTTTATTAACTTCGTTTTCGGCTTACGCCTGTAGGGGGACAACAAGGGGTTTGATCTCTCAGCTGATCCTGGCTGTCTGTTCTCTCCCTGCCGTTGTTACATTATTATTATTATTATTATTATTATTATTATTATTATTATTATTATTATTATAACTGGAATAATTATTTGTGTCCTTTTTCAAATTTTCTGTGTTTTTTTTGTTTGCTTTTAGTGTGTTCGTTGTTAAAGATTCATTTTCAACTGTTCACTTTCATTTTTCGTTCATACTCAGCGCTGGATTAATACCAGGATAAGCCGACTAAGCACGTGCTTAGGGCCCCGTTAGACTACGCGCGTGAATAGGGGGGGGGGCCAAATCCTCAGAAAAACAGGATTTATACTGAGGAAGGTGTGCAGTGCTTAGGGCCCCTAAGGTTCACACTGAAAATAATTAAAAAAATTTAAATTTAAATTTTTATTTATTATCAGTGTGAATGAAAACAGTTGAAATGAACCATTAACAACGAACACATTTTGACATTTTTAGTGAACATTTCTTATATAATTATTTTGACACGTCCGAGGAAAATCAAAGGAACTTTTAGTCACTAACCATAACCTCTTGATTCTCAAATGTTTTCTCATTCTCAGGAATGTCAATTTCTTTTCTATTGCTAAAAGCAATTCTATCCTCATTGCATAAAAATTGACAGTAATATGTGTATTTTAGGTTTTGCCATGACTTTCCTTCTAAAAGGAGTAGAGCCACATAGAGATTACCACAAACGTGTAAAATAATGATTGGGTGTCTCTCTGTCGCATTGAAAGCTCCTTGATATTCTTTGGGGCCTTATATTCATTACGAAATACAGATTGGCCATATACATGAATGGGACGGTTTGCTACTATAGACATATAAATAACATATTTATTTACATAGAATGTCACTCATCCGCCTTTAGGATAAATGTTGGCCAGAATTCATTGAAATGAAATGAAAAATGAAAATGAAAAACGTTGAATGACTGTGGAAAGCGACATAATAACAGAAGAAACACCTCTTATCCACAAAATATTTTTACTGGACTTATACGTATTTCGAACCCTTTGGGTTCATTATTCAATGTCAAAGGAATAATCGATACAAATCGCAAAACAGGACCATTACTTTTTGCGAGGTAGCAGTGATAGGAGGATCGGTAACCTGTTCCCTATAAATATATGTTTTGCGATTTGTATCGATTATTCCTTTGACATTGAATAATGAACCCAAAGGGTTCGAAATACGTATATGTCCAGTAAAAATATTTTGTGGATAAGAGATGTTTCTTCTGTTATTCAGAATTCATTGTTCATATTCTGCCAGCAGAGGGCGCAGTCATAATAATGCACGTCCAGTATACCTTTGGCGAAATAATTTTCATAAAAATTCTCTTTCCACGCTCTGTTGCTTTATTTACAACAATTTTCTTAAAAATTCTCTTTCTATGCTTTGTTGTTTTATTACGTTAAAGGTCAAGTGACACGGAATTTTTACTTGTTGATTTTATGGTGTCATTAGATGCAGTTTGTCTTAATATATTTTATGCAATAATTCGTTTCCCTAAAATTAACGGTTAAATATGTGAAAATTGGATTTTTAATGTCAATTTCCGAAGATTGCCGAATATCAGCTACGGCGGCCGATAGTTGGCGCTGCATGTAGCCTCAACGTCATGAATATTTAGCACGATGCCTGCCATGCATAGTATAAGCAGGAATGAATGAGGATATAAGTGTGTAATCTGATAAAAATGATTATAGCTTCATTTATACGGCCCTCTCTTGACGAGATGAGGCAACATTATGCTCTTTTGACATATAAATATTAAAATATCTTCGAAATGTTGGTAATAATAGCCTTCCATCTGACACTGCTCTTTCCATGTCTTCCAATTTTAGCCATTTTCGCAAAGATTTTAATCAGTAAAATAAAAATCCTTGCTCTTATAGCATGCATTACAATTGGGCTCCGTAATGGCGGTCGAGTCTGCTCACAGATATATAGTAAATAGATCGCCAGAGCTTGAGCTTTAACAATGTTGCTAGTGAAGCCACTTGCCGCCATCTTACCTCACTACACTTTTCAAGCCATATCACAAACATACTTGAAATAAAAAGATTCAATACGAAGTAAAGGCATTAAATAATGGAAGAAATGTTCATAGATCAGTTTATAATAGATTGACCGTCTTTAAAAATTTATAGTCATTTTTACACCACTTCTACATAAATGTCATTATTTGTGTATATTTATTTTATTTACACTCATATGCCAAAAGTCATGGGTCTTTTTGTATGGGTCAAAAGTTACTGGTGTTTTTGTTAGCCTGTTGCTTGCATTATTAAAAAGAAAGTATCTTTTTAAAGTCTTTTTAAATATATTTTTTAAATATTATTTGAAACGATTCAGGTTAAATATTCATAGTCTAAAAAATATAGACTGCTTTTCTGTGAGAAAGAAAACAAGATTATCAATAATCCTGTAGGTGAAAAAAAAACAAAAACGAATAACTGATGGGTATAAGAAATACATAATTAATTTAATTGAAAATTAAATAACATGATATTAAACAAAAATTACTAATTGATCTCTAAGTCCAATTGCAGAGTAGCCCTATCTAAGCATACTAGTAGCTAATTCACAATCACCACACACACAAACAAACCCCTTTGGCAAACACACATGACGTCACAAACTGCATCATGAAACCAAAATTCCATAGAAATGAAGGAAAAATGAATTTAATTTTAAAATTTTTTTATGGAAGAAACCCCGAAATTGGGATAAAAAAAAAACAAACCTCTATCTCCCCCACCACGACCAGAAGTATCCATAACAAAAGGTGGTTCCGGGTTATGACTTGCAGGGACGGAGTCTATAAGGGACAGAAATCACAGATTTTGGATTTTAGTAATAGTAGATATCTTGAGGCAACTTTTGTCATGTGAAATTTCTTACGTTCACAGATAAAATGTTAGGCTTGCAGGAACGAATTTTAAATGTTGTATTGACTGTTGCTTAGATTACACTCATTATAGAGTACGATAATGGGAAGCAGGGGCCATTCAAGAAATTATGAAGCCTCCTACTCATTCAGATAAATAAGCCGAGATACCAAATGGGAATATGCCATCTACAGTTCTTTCCTCTCCCAAATTCGAGGATTCAGAGAACACATCATGGATTAATTTAATATTCACAGTCTTTATCATCATGGATTAATTAAAGCATTTGACGCAGAGGAACTTTTCCCTATCGTTTCCCATGTTGCAACCTGTGGCCGTTCATTATTATTTCGAGTCGGCCTGCCTCTCCGCAATTCATTTCCTACGTTGCATTCGGTACTCTTTCTTATTGCATGAAATCATTTCAATGCATTTAAAGCTCTCTACGAGCCATCGCTTGAGATCCATAGCTCATTATCGTTCCTGTCCCAACAAGAACAACAGGAAACCTCTGATGTGGAATAGTGGTTTCCTGTTGTTCTTGTTAATCTGTGTCCACAGTTTCTGGCTTCATCTCCTTCTATACCGTTCCTCGTCCCCTTCTCCGTGCAGCTCGGAGCCCGGACCGATTTCGGGTGATAACGGAAGGGGACCGATTCATTCGACGGAAGGGGTGATAACGGGCCCGGTCGAAGATTCATGTTCTAGAAAGTTCCTGAACCGTAGCTTCCGCTTCCGCTATTGAAAGCTTTCGGTTTCACATGAAGACCACGTGACACCCCTTCACATAAAAGTACAATAAATCTTCCGTGGAAAGTACTCTGTCAGATGCCGGCTCGGTGGCCGAGAGCGTTGAGGCGCAGGTCTTACTGCTCTCGTAACCACCGAGTCGCGGGCTCGAATCCCGCCGAGGGCATGGATGTTTGTGTTTGTCTATTTCACCATCATCCTTTCATCCCAAACAGCTAGTCTCCTGGATAAAAGCGGAGATGCAGGCTGAACTATCCATCCAGTACTCTGTTAGATTTGTATTTTAGAAGTTAGCTACGGTTTCACTTTACGTAAGACACCCCTGTATACGTGCATAGAATAGACTCAATAATAATCATAAATTTGTCAAAATTGGACCAATCGTTACGAAGATGTAGCATATCAAGTAAAAGTCATATTGCAGAAATGTTATGAAATTGGACATATCTCATAATCAAATACTACTTAAATGTGGTTTCGCTTCTTAAACTAACGGACCCTGGAATTTTTTAATTCATAAAATTCATGAAAAAATATTCTGTTTTCATGATTTCACGTTTTATTCTCACGCATCCACTTACCCTCACTATCTTATACATTATTCACTCATTCACAACATGTGCTTATTCCTACACATACACTTTACATCTCACTCAAACATGCTCACACAATTTGAAATTCACTCACCCAGTACATTTATTTAGCCATTCATATTTTGCCGCATTTAAATTACTCAAACCCTTAAAGTTCATTTTGGTAATGATACCTTGCTCTGTCTCGTAATTTTGGTTTCTTTATTATTAATTTTTGTTCTTTGATTTTTATAAACTCGTGCATTGTATTTATTAGTATGTTTCAACTGTATGATCGATGATCCTTTCTCCTTTTATCCTGCCCCGTTTTGGTTTGGTTTGGTTTGTTTGGTATTAACGTCCTTTTCAACTGCTATGGTCATTTCAGGACGGCGTTATAGGGGCCGCAAATTTTGCCTCGCAAGGGTTCTTTAACGTGTAGCCGGCAAACGACTACACGGGACCAACGGCTTTATTTCCCTTCCGAAGGAAGTACGTGATCTCAGGATTTCCCCCTGAAAAATCCTCGTCGTCCTCGGCCGGGATCGAACCCGCGTACACGGGCATCAGAGGCGATCACGCAACCGCTGAGCCACCGAGGCCGATCCTGCCCCGTTTTCAAATGAATCGTCTCATTTGGCAGATTCTTCCGTTCACCCAGCTTGAACTTGCGGTGAACAGCTTGATCCTGGGCGGTGTAGAAAGCCCATTCCTCGGTCGGTCACGCTTTTCTTGGGTTTCTCTTTCTTCCGACGACTCATCAGCAAAAAAGAAAAAGAAAAGATCGGATACGTATTACGAAAATACGCATTCCGTTGAGACTGATGGGATAGCCTTCGATATACGTATCCGGCGTTCTATATTTCGGATGTGCTTTGTGGTAAGAGGTTTTCCTTCGTAACGTATACAGAGCTATTCTAGAGTTCAACATGGATCCTCAATGAGAAAATTTGCATGCACAGAAGTTGGATTTTCCAACAAGGCACACGTCCAACCTTGAAGCTCTTTGTTGTTGCTGCAAAGATAAAAGGCATCAAACTTGGTGAAAGATTTCAGACCTTCAGGAAGAGCGGGTTAAGATTGCGTCAGAAACATTGACAAAGGGTTAATTTGTAAAGAGTTGCTATGCGTTTCGCATTTTTCATTTACAGAGATATATATTTCCATGCATATATAACAGCATTTAATAGGGATCATTCACAAAATACGTTAGCTTAGAAGACACAATTTTAACTCCCTCCCTCCCCTTTGTAACGTTTTGTAACATTACTCCAACCCCTTCCCTAAATGAATGTACGTAATGTAGTTACAGGAGCCATAATCACTTGTATAAGCAGAGGTTATTTTTACTGCCGATTTATTATGAGCACCTTTTCCCCTTAATACTGCTTCGATTATTCTTGGCATGGACTCTTCCGAGATGTTGGTAGGTGGTTTGTGAATCTGAGACCATGCTTGATGAATAGCACTTTCCGAGTTAAATCCGCACGTCCAAACATGATATTTATTAACCTGGATACGTATTTCGGACGCTACGCGTCCATTTTTCAACAAGACTAATTGCTACATCGACAATCGACGACAATCAAACAGTGAAATGTACATTTGTTCAGGTGGGACGTAAGCAGTGCTTACACGATTCTCGCCCTTCCGGAATAAATTCCACGTGAAATACACTGAAATAGGCAAGAAGCCTGACTAACCCAAAGAGGTCTTCCACTAATTGCTACATCGACAATCGACAATCAAACAGTGCAGGGAAAACGAAACGAGCGGTCCGAAAGCAAAGCTTTCACTGCCATACTCGTCCACAAAGTAACCAGGGGAAGTACACTGAACTAGACAAGACGCCAGATGAAACCTAGTTAAGTCATCCAGAGGATAAGATGGAGTCCTTTCCTATCAGGACGATAGAGTTGATTGTTGATTGACGAGGGACAAGGGGCATGAGGAGCTAGGAGAGCCAGTTTTCGGGAAAGATGGCCTTTTGGATACCCATCTGGCAGAGATCTTGTTGAATTTCAGCTTATCGTGGATGATGGTTGCCACACTACCTGTGCTGATGTTCAGTACTGAAGCCAATTCTCGGACATGAATCCGCCTGTTGTCCCGTATCAGCTCATTTGTTCGTGCGATGATGATTTCATCATTGACAGCAGTTGCTGGCCTTGCCTTATGAGGTTGTCACGACTAAACTTATGCCGGGCTTGGGTTAATGACCTGTACCCTCGCCCACACAGAGCTTAGCATAAGTCATGCACAGAGAATGGAGGATGCGAGTGTTTTAATGGAAAACATTTAATTTCAGAATATAATATTGGCTTACAATCTGTTAATAGCATGGGTAAAGTTCATGAAATATAAAGTGATGCACAATTATCTTCTGGCCTCCTGGAGGCTGCACAAATTGGAGTGACCGCTGATAAGGTGGTCCACGCACAATTGATCCAAGTAGTAAATTGCCTCGTCTATCGTAGTAGGTACGCTGTCTCGTCACCGCCGCAACAGAACACGATGACCCGCTCGGGTTTGGGAGCTTGAGTACAGCTGCTATGATATGAGAAGGAGAAAAGAAATATATTAGTTGACGGAAAATCACTAAACCCGCAGAGTTCGCTCTCTCGGGTTGACCATCTGCCAAAGACGTGGATGATCGTTCCTTGCTTCTTAAAAAAACCTTATCTTAACTGTCTTAGAATATGTTCTTAACCTACAGGCTTACCCGGTCCTGGGATAGGGAAAGCAAAGCGCGACTCGCGATCAGAGCTCTGCGCGTGGCCGACGCTTGCTAATGGCGTCCCTTGGTTCGTAGGTACCGGATGCCGACTCAGCCTGGGTTTGTGAAGTAATTCTCCTTTGAGGAGCCCTTCGTAAGTAGTTTCTTACACAACGTGGCAGTTCGCTGCTAAATCGTTTGGTCCCACGGTCTCCTGGGCTGCTCTGCTGTCATCGGTGGAGAGAGTGGCGTCCAGGTCACGGGGAGCTCGGTTGGCTTCCTTCGGCTTTGATCTACTATGCTTTTCCAAGACTCTCTCTCTCTCTTGGTTCTCCGTCGTCTCTTTTTATTTGACGAATCCATTTGCATACTTTCATTCCTAGCGAATGAGCAGCCGCCAGCTTTCCTTACGTGATTGCCCCTAAAAAGCTGTGAAGGAGGAGGGAAGTGGCTGACGTAATTCGTCACCCAACCTCTTCTAACCCCGCTCGCCGTTGCTTGACTAACGCGGACTTCGTTGTCTGATCATCTCTCCCGCTCGCAGCTTCCCGCGCTCGAGAGAAATGATCTGACAGAGGTTCATTGCCGGTGGATTCTCGCCCCCCTTCAAACTTTTGGCACCAAGCAAAGACGGATGATCGAGACAAACATGACTCAGTAAACTGTCTTTGAAGTCTCTGATGAATTTCAGATGCTTTCACACCTTCGTTGTGGAGAAACTTGATGATTATTCGTTGTTTCACTTTGGTCGGTACATGGCAGTCCGCCATTTTGTTTAAACAACCCAATCGGTTTTCATAGCAACAGGATGAGTAGTGCTGTATTTGCATGACAGGCGGTATTTGCCATCGCAACAATATATACAATGAAATTTACAAAAAAATAATGTACAGGTCAAATTTGAACGCCCCTCGTACTTAGTCAATTTAACAAGTAAAAAAAATTCTGAAAAAAAAAACTTTTTAAGTTTTCAATGGTATCCGCACTTCACTCAACGAACAGCCGCATTTGCCCATCGTGGGTCTAGTCTTTAATCATTTTACGAATGCGGCGGTTTCGCTAATATTCGCTCTATGGCTCCGAGCTCTTACAATCATCCCACGATCAATGTCTGCCAAATCGCGTTGTTTAATCACACAAACCAATCAATTTTGCTACCGTCGTAAGCACTGAGCTTTCTATTTTTATGCCATTCTCATACATAGATAACCCTCCCCCTCCATTTTACTGTCCGCTTTTGTCACAGTTTCGAAATCTCTCTCTCCCCTTCCAGCGAAACTATTTTGTGAATGTCCCCTAAACAAACGCGCGATTCTGACGGTTCTATTAAAATCGTCCAAAAAAAACCCAAAACAAAACAATTGCGGGTTATTTAGTTCATCTAGGAAAATCTCATTATTTACAATTTGATCATATAATAAGTGCAATTTATTTTTTATTTGTATTTCTAGTAAACTTAAGATGTAATATTCTGTTTAGGTTTATGATGAATTAAAGACACCATTAGATCAATGTAATATTTACATGATCACCTCACTAATAGTGATATCCAAAATTAAAAAAAATATATATAAAAAATAAAAAAAAAATCACCGCACTTCGTAAATTGTTAAAATATCCGAACGACTTTAATGGCCGAGCCATGCGCTGCATAAGTCATTGCTCGTGCTCAGTATTGTTGATATGCTGCCAATTTCAAGTAAGCATTGTTGCTCACGTGAATACCACGAGAGCAATGAGTTTTCAGACACAGCCTTTATTCCATGATGTTTATACACGTAACTTGTTTCTTTGTGTATTTTATTTTTAACCATATAAAAATAAAATTCATGAGAAGTTTGGAAGCGATTTGATAATACTTCGTCTCTATTGAGAATACTTAAGATAGGCTTATAGAGGTGGTCCACAAGAGTGAAATATTAAATTAGTATTATCCTCACCCATATGAATCTCAGAATGGACTAATATGTAGCGAATAAAATGAATTATAAAATAGCACCGAGGCCGTATAGTGATGAATCTTTGGCGCAGACATGGTAGCAGGGGTTACACTGGTAAACAGTATTTTTCGGATAATTGCTGCCCTGTTTGCGCCATCACAATTTGTCATTTTACGGTCAAATTTTTTTTAGCAAAGTCACTGTAATGTTGAAGCAAAGCAGCGCCATCTATTGGCATTAATTGTGATTTTTTTTAATAATGACGATGTCCAACAATCGTAACTATTCGCTTGATTGTTAGCATCTGATGTTGCACGTTATTCCAGATGAAATCTAAGCCAATGACGTATATTAAAGATAGACTCCGAATCCTATTGTTATAACTTGAAGCAAATTGGGAAGCTCCATGCCCAGAACTGCCATGGCTGAAAGTGAGTGAAGATGATGCAAAACACATGGCTAAACAGAAGAGTAGCTGATTAATAATTCTTTCATACGCCGATCACGGAGAGATAAGTTTATCTTTTCGTTTACTTTGTATTTGAAGTATTTTATTATATTTTATAAACAATTTTTCGATCATGGTTTCAATTTCAATTTCGTTTCGATTGTCTTTCAGTTGCGTATTTTCATTTTAGTTACGTATTTTTGATATATTTTTGTTTAAAATGATTCCTGATCCTTTTTCTTGTTTGTTTGTACAGTTGTACGCAGTCTAACTTTGAGGAATGGTTTTGAATTAATTATTCCTCAGGCCTGAAATCTTCAAAAACAAAGCAGTCAGACAGCTAATTACTCCACGGCTCACTCCTGCCCAGAACTACCGTGGCTCAATTTGCTTCACTTTTTGCCGCTGTTAACAATAGGATTCGGAGTCTATCCTTAATATACGTCATTGATCTAAGCACAGCAAAATGCGATGCATGAAACTGATTGTAATGATGTATGATACCAATAAGCCAATATGATTAAGGGTCTCCTCTTTAAAATAAAAAAAAAAGCAAAGTGGAGTGAGCGTAGTTTGTAAAGTCTTGGCTAGCGAAAATGGCTCGGGCGATGGTGATGCTGGTGTCGGTGGTGGGCTCATGAGAATGGCATAAGACTTTCAAAGTAGAAGGCGACAGGAAGCAGGATATCGCTCTCGAATATTGGAAGCCATCTGATGGGTCTTGTCATTCATGTACTCCAATGCTATACAGTAACCCCATCAGAAGGGTCAGGTCTGCCATTCTTGCGAAGGAAGGATCGGGCACATATATGGATTTATTGATGGTCATACAGAAAGGCAGCCGCACTTGAACCTGTGTCCATTTGAATATTGTATCAGACGGCTATAATTTGACCCTTGGAATCTATAGTTTCTAACAGTGCAATGCTCTCAGTTAAGATTTGGATAGACGCGTTCCGTTTATGAATCCCTTATGAAGTTTCAAGGAAGCGTGACATCTGCTTTAGCATATCAAATACCAGCCGCATCCAGCCGCAGCCGTTTTGAAGAGACTTTCTTTTAACATGTTTTCAATTGATGTGAGAATTCTAGCAGTGCGAGTTCTTTGTTCCTGATTCGCCATCTCGTATAGATATTTGTAATATCAGTAGTCTTGAATATCGCACAAATTTTTTCTAACCGGTTGTTGATTCATTGGCGCGGCGTGGGTAGATTATGCTTTTGCGATCCCCAGTGAGATACATGCAAATCTCTTGGACAATGCAATTCTATGCTTCCGACTATTCTTTGAGAAGCTAAGGAAAACAGATCGCGCCAGGTGCCGCGTAGAACGCACTAGGGCCGACCGTGACCTAAGGATCAAGGCTTTTTCTACTACGATAGAAGAAGCCTTGATACGATAGAGGTCTTTCCAGGGAATAGGGAGAACTGGAAGCGAAATTGCTAACTGATTCAATGCTAAATCTATAAAACGGAAAAACGTTTGGACTGGTGAACTAATCGGCTGTTCCTTTTTCTTCCCTCCCCTTTCAAGCCGCTGTTACTTTCACTTCCCGCTTCGATAATAATGGATAAAGAAAAGACGCGAAGAAAGAAACATGGAAGATGGGAGGAAAAGATATTCACAAGTGCCTTTTCTTCGTGCCTTTTCTTAATTCCAGTATAATCGAAGAAGACGAATTTCAATAGTTAATTTTTTTTTACAGTTGTAATTAAATTTCGGTTTTAACTATTAGGCAATCATAACCGTATGTAATACCATAAATCAATTTGTTAAAATTAATGCATTTAAAGCTAAGTTGACATGTTCTTAAAAATGAACATTAAACACAAAAAGAATCGCATAATTAACAACTCATATAAGCTGGAAGTAACATGTGTTTAAAAAAATATGAAAAAAAAAATAATATTAAAAAAATGACAAACATTGAGCTCAGATTATCACCAATAAATACAAAATAAGAATTGCAACAATGGATAAATAAGGCACAGCTTTCTGGAATAATGTTAACAATTACTGCCGAATTTCTACCTTTGATTCCCTGAAACTGATACTTTATTAAGTTTTAGTTTCGAATTGCTAGTTCACCAGTCCGAACACAAGGATCGCTAGTTATTTCCGCATTTCAAAAAAGTACTGAACTTCGCTTCCCGTTCTTCCCAGTCTTTCATTGAAACTGAAAATGAAAGTAAAGTTTCTAATTCCCGATAGGGCGGCGCTGCAGGTGCAGTTGGCTCGAGTTGGCCTAAAGATTTATTTTTCTGTAGTGCTCGATGACCATTTATATTTATTACAGTT
This sequence comes from Rhysida immarginata, assembly GCA_023313115.1. NCBI lineage: Eukaryota > Metazoa > Arthropoda > Chilopoda > Scolopendromorpha > Scolopendridae > Rhysida > Rhysida immarginata. Next base: position 509,110 of record JAHWFO010088230.1, on the reverse strand, counting down.
ATACTTTAGATTTATATTAAATTTGGCCCTCAATATATGGCGAGACCGTCAACCTGAAGCTTCCGCCATTTTCCATTCTTTTGAGAAGCTAGGGTATTCAGATCACGCTAGATGCCGCATAGGTCGCAATAGCGAACACCACCTAAAGATAGCCCATAGGTCGCAATAGATATCTTTAGGTGGTGTTGCAATAGCCCTAGTGCGATATATGGAGCACCTAGCGTGATCTGAATTCCCTAACTTGTACATTTATTTTATTTATATAGTTGATGCCCAATGTTAAGAGTGAGCTATGTAATGCATTCATGTTGGTTTATCAATTATTTATTCAAAAATTTAGAATTCACTAACGTCGGCAATACAGTGTCATCAAATTCTGGCCCAATTCAATTCTGGCTCCACTGAAACTGAAAATGAAACTAAAGCTTCTAGCTCCCGATAGGGTTGGTCCAAATATAGATACAGCGCCACTTTTCAATAGAGTTCATGCCCTATCGGGAGCTAGAAACTTTAGCTTCATTTTTCAATAGAGCTCAACGACCATATACTTCTACAATGATGCAAACTGAAAGTTGAGAGACCAGCTAAAATGCTGTGAGTATGGACATAGGACAGAGAAGAAGTCAGTTGATCATTTATTGCTCCTTGGCTTGAGGGCATAGGATAATGAAAAATTTTTTATTTAGGCATGCCCAATTTTTGGAAGGCTCTGCTCTTAAAGCGGGGCTCACTTTAAAAAACAAAAATAGATTGTATTCAATAAAGGAAGGCCGCTCTACGCTTGGTTTCCCAAAGTTGTAGTGTGTGTGCTTGTATAGACAATATATTGTCTCATATTCACATTGCTAGTTTCGACTCGGATTAAAAGTGTCTTATTTATTAAGTGGCGGAAGAAATGGAGCTACTTATTGTTTTCACGCTGTCCGTCTGTCTGTCTGTCCGTCCGTCCCCTTCATAATTTCCGCATTGTTTGAGGTAGAAGGTTGAAATTCGGAATGTAGCTTACTATGAGCATGTGCACCTTCACTGTTTAGTTTGTTTTTGATTGGCCCACTCGGGTCGGAGTTTCGGGGGTGGAAATTAGACGGGACCAAAAGATCTACGCGTATTTATGCATATAAAGGAATGAAATTCGGTATGCCGGTTCCTCTAAGCAAGGTCAACATTACTGTAAAGTTTGGGCCAAATTGTCCCAATAGGGTCGGGATTATGGAGGTGGCAATCATTGGTCTTTAGAACTATGGCAACATATGGAGTGTCATATATCATTCGATCGAAAATGATGAGAAAGGAAAGAAGATAGGGTTCTTTTATATTTTCTAAATACAAGGTTCGAGAAAATCCATTTTTGATTGAAAAAATGGGTGGTTAAAAATGCAGATGAAGGAATAAAAAAATAGAGGAACTCAGGGCTTCCGCTACTTTCCTATACCTTCCTCGGGAGGCTTAATTTCTTGTTATCTTTAGAGAAGGCTGTGCTTTATGCGTGGTGAAAGTGATTAAGGGTTTTACTCAACCACAAAGATAATGTATGAAATAAATAAAGAGCCAAAATTCTCTTATAGCATGTATGCATTTATATCTACACTGAAGTGCCAGAACATAGGCCATAAAGTTCTTACAGTCAACATTTTAGAAGAGAGCCTCGGGCACGAGCAGCGAGAGGAAAATTGCCACCTGCCCGGACAACCGCTACCTAGGACAATTGCCACCCAACAATAGGGATTATGCATGGATTTAAAAAAAAAATTAACAATTGTTTTTTATACATTTGGACATGCTAAACATGAAAAACGTGGTCAAAAACGCTACTAAAATATTTATGAAATTTGATTTTAAAAACGCAAAATCCATGCTCTATTTGAAAACGATTTATGATTGGTTGTCGTCGATTTGAGAATCAAATTAAATCGGATTCACATTTCATATCGCCCATTTCCATTTGTCGAATATCGGACTTTTAAGAGGACTTTTAAGAGGGATCCAGGTATAAAGCCCCCATTGTTAAAGTGCAAAAGAGGGGAAAAACCCCAGGTACAAATCCCCAGAGTAAAAGCACAAAAGAAGACATAAACCTCAAATGAAGCCTTAATTATTATTATTTTTTTATAATTTGTATAACATTTTTACCGAATCTCTTTGCTCAGCATTCCTGGGGAAGTGTACGCTAAGTGTCTGGAGAAGAGAAGTCGGGAAATAGTCGACTCCAAACTGTCGGGGGAGCAGTGTGGTTTCCGACCTGGCCGAAGCACGACGGAGCACATTTTTGCTCTAAGGCAAATCTTTGAGAAATCCTGGGAGTATGCAAAAGAGGTCTACGCTTGCTTTGTGGACCTCGAAAAAGCATATGACAGAGTTCCTCGGGAGAAGCTCTAGCAAGTGTTGCAAGAGTTTGGAGTAGATGGGCAATTACTGGTTGCTATCATGTCTCTGTACGAAAGCTCTGAGATGAGTGTCCGGATAAATGGCATTAAGTCAAGACCGTTCACCGTGGGTGTTGGACTCCGCCAAGGGTGCGTACTGTCGCCCCTCTTGTTCATTATCTTTATGGACTGGATAGACAGGGGCAGCCGAGGCGATGAGCGTGTTTGTGTGGGCGACTGCCTGGTGGAGAGGTTGCTCTTTGCTGACGACCTTGTCCTCCTTGGGTCTTCTCGCACGAACCTTCAGCATGCACTAGACCGGTTTGCAGCCAAATGTGAAGAAGCTGGGATGAAGATCAGTGTGGCTAAAACTGAGGTTCTGGTCCTTTCAAGACAGCCTGCTCAGTGCGCTCTCCATGTTAGGGAAGCCTCATTGAGGCAGGTGGAGAAATTCAAGTATCTCGGGATTGCATTCACGAGTGATGGACGGCAGGAGAAAGAATTGGATGCTCGGATCGGTACAGCAAGCTGTGTCAGACGTGAACTGTGGCGATCCGTGGTAACGAAACGCGAGTTGGGTTACAAAGCCAAGCTCTCAGTCTTCAAATCTATCTTTGTCCCCATTCTCACCTATGGTCATGAGGCTTGGGTAATGACCGAAAGAGTGCGATCGCGGGTACAAGCGGCCGAAATGAGATTTCTGAGAGGTGTGGCAGGTGTTACCCTACTAGATAGAGTGCACAGCAGCACAATAAGGGAGTCTTTAGGTGTTGAGCCGCTTCTTCTCCGCATTGAGAGATCTCAGTTGCGCTGGTATGGCCACGTGTTACGGATGCCGCAAACTCGTCTTCCTAGGCAGTTGTTATTTTCCAAGCCGGTGGGTAAGAGACCAAGGGGTTGGCCTAGAACCAGGTGGCTAGACTACATAGAGAATCTGGGTTCGAGTCGCTTGGATATTACCAGGGAGGACATGCGCCTGATGGCAGAAGATCGCGATCGCTGGAGGTCCTCCGTAGGGCTGCTGCCCCCGCAACCCTAACGGATAAGCGGGATTGAAAAGTAAGTAAGTAAATTTTTACCGAATTATCTGAGAAAGGTGTTTTTTATCTAAATTTTAATTGATTTAAACACCTTTAAACATCTGGAATATGGCGCTTAAATAAATCCTCTCAGACCACTCATCAGCTAAAAATTATTTGGATATATGTATAAGAATTGAAAAGTTGAATGATATTAGCGCCTTAGGACTGAAGTTAACATTGAAAATTATCCAAAAATATAAAGGAGTTAAAAATGAATTAACTTTTTTTTGAAAATTTAAATGCTCATTATGTAAGGGCTGCTAGCCCATTTCTCTTGTAGCCTGATGAAGGCGGGATTAAATGCCGAAACTAGTTGGTTTTAAAGTACAATGTTGTACTGCAAGGTTTCTTTTCATTTTGAAATAATTTTTATTCCGACTCTTTATCTAAATGCTGAACTCATAGCACAAACGGATCTCTTCAAATTAGTCTGCCTTCCTACATGGAGTTAGGAAAGGCACAATAGAATAGCATATTTAAAAGCCGTCGAATGGAATAATCGGGAAGGGTGGAGATTCGAATGTTGTTACTCCCCCCCCCCCCCCCGCCACCCGAAAATTTTATTTTCTTTGTTTTTATTTCCCCCAACATTTTCGTCATAGCTGAAAGAATTTTTTTTTAATATTTTGCTTTGTAATTTCAAATTTCAAGGTTTTTCGTTTAAAACTTCGTTCAAAATCTAATTTAAAACATTTTCTTAGGGTAGCAATTGTCCTAGGTGGCAATTATCATAGGTGGCAGTTGTCCGGATGGCGATTGTCCAGATACCGCGAGAGGTTAGTTACACCATGTCTATATGCTCTACCCACAGTTACAAACTTCTCACAGCGATGAATCAGGTGCTAACGTCTGTTGTTGTAAAAGTCTTCTGTTTGGCCCTGGAAGAGCTGTTACACCTCAAAGATAACCTTCTCATCCTCATGGAAACGGTGTCCATGCATCTTGCTTTTCAAGGTAGGGAAGAAGTGCCAGACCGTACCAAACAGTTTGCGTAACTGGTGCTCTTTAACACGATTTTCATAACTTTGAAGGTGGTAAACTTGTTTAAGCTCGTGAGCCCACATAGCATTTCGGGTAGAGAGGGAAGTTTAGATTTTAGCATTGACCATTTCAAGGGTGTTCTGTGACTGCAAGAAATCACATCATGTGCGTGCAACAATGACTCTAATAACATCGGAATTCAATGCTGGGTCTTCAAAATATCTGTGTGAGGACCGCAACATTCTATCCATGATATTGGCATTTGCACCTGACGCCCAACCTGATTACCATCGATGAATGGACGACACAGGTATGTCGCCTAGGGGAGGTTAACACCGTCGCTTGACAGCTGATGACTGGAAACAAGTATCTTGTTCTAAAGTGTTGCGTTTCAACTATACCAGGTTAATAGGAGGTCTCCATGTGTGGAGAAAACTTTATAAACCCAGGAAACCCGCATCTCAACAGAGGACAGTATCGGCTGGGGGTTTTAGGGTGTGTTCACCTTGTATTCAATGGAACCTCTGACATGTTTCTGACAGGTGAACACTATATGTGCATCATTTTTGACGGCGTATACCTATTGGGCGTATACCTATTGGGTCCAGTGTTCATTCTTACGGGTTTGGGCTCTTCCACAAGACAAATTTCGACATCTTATATCATATGCCATCACACATATTACTATGGCGTTCGTTGAACACATCATTCATTTTACTCCAGAACTTTTATTTCTCTTTCTCATCAGCTCCTACCACTGGAGCTTATACGGCCATTGAAAACACCCTCTCCTCCTCCAGCATCACACTTATAATATTCTATCATTTATACACTAATATTCCGTTATACACTTCTCTTATTCATTAGTGTTCTGACTTTACACATATGCAATCTTCCACCCCAGATCTCTCTTCCAAATATTTTTTTTCACGTTCAGAAAGACGCATCCCTTTCGAAACGATTCTCTCAAACACAACACCTGACTTAATTTCATAGCATTTCGAAGGCTCTCTCACGCTCTACGCGCCCAATCTCAATTCACGCTTTCTTCTGATTCTTATTTCGCCTTCATTTCAGTCGATTCGAATGAGCAGGACCTAAGATAAGAGGGTTTAAACCCCTACGGAAATTAAATTATAGATGTCTAATAATTGATCTAGTTAGAGTAAATCAAGATTCCATTTAGAGGAAGAACCTCTCCCCCTCTGTAAAATAATTTCACTGTATGCCAGTGGTCCGTCTTCCTTCTTTATGCGTTCTCAAAATCTTCAGGATAAAAATTCACCCAGCTTGTAATTAGCCAACAGTGGTAGAACTGGTAGCTGGGGATCTCTCCTAATGTCCTAGACGAACCTCCCTACGAGAAATGTGGCACATTTACGGCTGGCTGCCATGCAGTAATCTGTCCTGCTTTTTCCAACCGAGCTTGGTCGAATACAGTTCACAGGACATCAGGCGGATTCATTTCTTTCTTTTAAGCAAGAGATCAATGATTAATATTAACCATGGTCTATAGAAATAAATGGCCATCGAGCGCCACTGAAAAATGGAGCTAAGATTTCTAACTCCTGATAGGGCGCTGCTACATTGAAAAATGGCGATGGATGTATAATCGGCCCAACTTTACGTTCTGGATTACTAAAAAGTACGGCAATTCCCTTCCCCAATGCTAGCAGATAACACTGGTTCCTGATTGGTTGGTTTGAGGTCACGTGAGTTTTTTTCAGCCATCTTTGGTCCAGACATGTATTCATTTTAAATTTTATTGATTGTCAGTTATATTTTCAGATGATCATAATGCGAACATTTTGAAAATAAAATTCCTTTCAGCCGAATTTTAGAGCTGGAGTAATAAATTGATTTGGCCAACTGAGCCAAAAATTGCGGATTGCCGTACTTAATCCAGAGGTTTAGCCCAACTGTACATGCAGTGCCGCCCTATTGGGAGCTAGAAACTTTAGATTCATTTTCAGTTTCAATGGAGTCGGAATTAAATTGGGCCAGAATTTGATGATATAATACTGCCGAATTTAGTGTATTCTGCAAATTTTCAAATAAATAATTGATAAACCAAGGTGGATGTATTAAATAGCTCACTCTTATTATTGGGCATCGATCACGGTCTATAGATATAAATGGTCATGAAACTCCACTGAAAAATAAAGCTAAAGTTTCTAGCTCCCGATAGGGCGGGAACTCCATTGAAAAATGGCGCTGCATGTATAATCGGCCCAACAAGGGCGCTCTAATATAGGTCATGACAAGGTATCGCATCATGCATTAGTTCGAAGCAAAATGGCGGATCGATCTATCAAACTAAACAATCGAAAACTAATATCTGTGCCGGCTCGGTGACCGAGAGCGTTGAGGCGCAGGTCTTGTCGCTCTCGTAACCAGCGAGTCGCGAGTTCGATTCCCGCCGAGGGCATGGATGTTTGTGTTTGTCTAATTCGCCATCATCGTTTCATCCCAAACAGCTAGTTTCCTGGATAAAAGGGGAGATGCAGGCTGAAAATCCATCCATCTATCCAAACTAATATCTGTGCTATCAGAACGATTTATAGCTGAGCAATCGGTCATTTTAAACGAATTTATATTTTTAAATAGCAAATTTCTTAAGTTAGATTTCTTAAGAGCAAAGCAAAATGGTGGCCTTCTCATGGCCTGCAACGCCGCTCTTTTCGGGAGATAGAAACTTTACTTTCATTTTCAGTTTCAATGAAATACCTCTATGCGGCACCTGGTGCGATCTGTTTTCCTTAGCTTCGCGAAACAATGGAAAATGTCAGAAGCTCGATGAGTATTTATATCTATAGACCGTGGCATCAACTATATAAATAAAATTATATAGACCATGATATTAACCAATGACGTATATTAAAGATAGACTCCGAAGCAATTGTTGTTATTTGAAGCAAATTGGGAAGCTCCATGCTCAGAACTGTCATGGCCGAAAGTGAGTGAAGATGTTGCAAAACACATGGCTAAACATGAGAATAGCGGATTAATAATTCTTTCACACGCCGATAACGGAGTGATAAGTTTTTCTTTTCTTTAACTTTGTATTTTAAGTGTTGTATTATATTTTATAAACAATTTTTCGATCATGGTTTCAATTTCAATTTCGTTTCGATCGTCTTTCAGTTAAGTATTTTCATTTTAGTTACGTATTTTTGATTTATGCTTGTGGAAAATAATTCCTTTTTCCTTTTGAGGAATGGTTTTGAATTAATTATTCCTCGGGCCCAAATTCTTCAAAAACAAAGTAGCCAGACAGCTAATTACTCCACGGCTCACTCCTGCCCAGAACTGCCATGGCTCAATTTGCTTCACTTTTTGCCGCTGTTAACAATAGGATTCGAAGTCTACCTTTAATATACGTCATTGATATTAACCATGGTCTATAGATATTCATGGTCACCGAGCTCCATTGTTAAAATGAAGCTAAAGTTTCTTGCTCCCGGTAGGGCGGGAACTCTATTGAAAAGTGCAATCTGCCCAACTGCGCCTGCAGCGCCACCCTATCGGCAGACAGAAACTTTAATTTCGTATTCAGTTTCAATGAAAATCTCTATCGCAGGTTGCGGTCGGGAATAGTGCGATCTATGCGGTACCTGGCGCGATCTGTTTTCCTTAGCTTCTCGAAACAATGGAAAATGGCCGAAGCTCGATGACCATGAATATCTATAGACCGTGATATTAACTGAATGGATTTGGGTTTGCATTTCATTGTTTCTTAATTCCTTTGTTGTAGGCAATATTGTTAAGGGGAATGTGGAAATGTAATTGTTACGTTATTGTTGTTATATTGTTTGACATTTAAAAACTGAAATATAAACAGAGAAAGTTATTTTTTTTATAGTTTTTATTAGAAGTTACAGTAAAAATGTTATACCACTACCTTACAGAATACAATGAATATCTCTGATAACGATATAATTTATTTCATGCACGATCTTTTCGAAAGTTTTTATTAAATGCAAACCAAAATTTTACAGCCCAGCTAAAATGCCTTTTGTGTGGACATACGGGAGTGAAGAAGCCAGCAATCAATTTATTGCTCTTTGGCTTGAGGGCATTGGATAATGATAAATTTTTTATTTAGGCATGCCCAATTTTTGGAAGCTCCGCTTCTTAAGCGGGGCACATTGTGAAAACTAAAAATAGACTGTGTTCATAAAGGAAAGCCACGACACTTGGTTTCCCAAAGTTGTTGGGTGTGCCTTTATACACAATGTGCTTATTTACATTGCTTGTTTTGACCCGTGGTTTTCATTGTCTTTAGAGAAGGCTGTGTTTTATACTTGGTGAAAGTTGTTAGGGTGTTTACTCAACCATAGAAATAATGTAAGAAATAAATAAACTAACAAAATTCTCTCAGAGCAACTATGCATTTATATCTACAGTGAAGTGCCAGAGGATCGGCCACTAAGTTATTACAGAAGAAAGCCTTGGGGTCGTGCAGTGAGAGGTTAGTTAGACCTTATCTACATACTCCAACCTACAGTTACGGATTTCTTCTACTAACGAATCAGCTGCCAAAGTCTCTTATGTGAATTCTTCTGTTTGGCCCTGGAAAAGCTGTTCCACCTTAAAGATAACCTCATCATCCTCTTGGAAATGGTGTCCATGCATCGTGCCTTTTCATCCTGCGTTGGAAGGGGAAGAAGTCGCTAAGAACTAGGACGGATGAGAGGGTAATTCGTACCCAAGAGTTTGCGTAAGTGTCGCTCTACCTGGAATGGAGTGAGCAAATGTGGCATCTAACGTGCGGCAACCTTTTGTCATACGGAGTTCCTTGTAAAAATTTTACCCAACACCTTCTGGGTTTTCTGTTTGTAATTTTCTTCTAAGTTAATTAATTATAAAAAGTCGCAGCAGATTCGCAATTACTGCAAAGAAAGCAGGGGTCTTGTGGCTTCTAATGTGCTCATAAAAGGCAAATGTTAAACTGAATCCGATCTTATTTGTTTCTAGACCGATGATAGTGTTCATGGCAAAATGCAGATATTTATCTCATCTTCTGAGGAGGAACCTTCATTAACAGGTGCAGCCTTTCCTTTTTTATCAACCTCTTTCTTGTGTGACTTGCTGCGTGCTGGACTTCTTTCTTGCAGGTTCTTTCAAAATTCTCCACAATTTTTCTTTTTGCATGTTTTTTTTTTTTTTTGCTGCTCTTCTAAAGCTGGACTTTTCTGTGCTCGCTGGTATTCAAGCAAGCGTAAGTTCTTAGTATAAACCAAATAACATGCCCCTGGTCGTCAGCAAACACATTCTGACTTTGTAAGAAGAGCTTGGAATTATCGGCGGTTGACTGCCTATTTTTTCTGCATCATATTGAGCAGTAATTAGTTTCCGAACGAATCTTGATAAAACTGATTAACGAATACTGAAATCTTGGAATGCACATAACCATAGAGTTGGTTGGTGCAACTAACTCCATTATTGTTTGGTTTCATTTTTTGTCCATTGTGTATGCGGATGCACGATAGGATGGTGCTTATAGGCATTTTAAAAGGATGATAGGTCTACTTTCATAAACTCTGAACAACTTTAAAGTTGGATCATTTGTTTACAGTTATTCAGAAATGTTGACAAAAAAGGTGCTATAATTTCTTCTGATCTAATTTTGATGTAAATTCGTCCAAACACATTCTTATAGCAGTTGCCTCTAGAGAATAGCTTTTCCATCGATGGAATTATTTTTCAAATATTTTTTTTCTTTGTTTCGCAAGGCAAAAACAAAACCTGTGCTCACGCGTCAACAGTGAAAAATATTTCGATGTTTTCGGCTGTATTAAATCAAAAACCAGTCAAAACAACTTACGCCTAAATGCTCGAAAAGATTCAGAAGCAGACACGCTTCTAGACCAAGTTAAAAATATCTTATCATAAACTAATTATCCTTCTATATTTATTCACCCACTCACTTTATTCTTCTTTTTTTTTCTTATTTCTCTTGCACCTAATTTAATATTGTAGATAACTAAATTTAACAGCCAATTTATGTTTATATTTATTATAAAAAATGTTTAATAATCTTCTTTGTTTTATCTTTTAAATCTTTTTACCATGGACAATTTTGGTAAACTTAGAACTAATAAGAAACTCTTTCACCACAACGATAATAGATTGAAAATATACAACCTGATACTGGAAGTACTTTTCGGAAGCAATGGCTTCCATCATTCAGCAGCCCAGGAGCACCTCAAGGAAACTGAGAGAACTGCCTGTGTCTTGAAACAACTGAGTATTTATAAGGAACAACAACCAATAAAAGAAAAATATAAAAATCACTTTCTCTGATTGGTTACTTGGGACAACCACCGAATTAGAGGGGAGTCGTTTTTATATTTATGCATATGTATTCATTGTTTTCTTGAAATAAGCGCCCCCTATGGCGACTTTTGGCACTATTTTTTTTTTTTTTTGCAGAAATCGAAACTGCATGTTCCACTAAGTATATACACCAAAATGTACTGCATTTGGCCTAATAGAATTCCCGCTAGCGAGATCTGAACACGTCACGTTATTTCTTGCCCACCCAGTACATACACAATTTTAAATCGTACTAACTGAAATGATCAGGAAACTTGCTGCGATGCCATTTTGAAGCAGAATGCTCGCGACCGCGGTGTCCATGAACGAACAAACGGTAGCATACGGCCGCCGACCGATCGCCGATTATGCCACATGATCTGTTGGCGACCAGTTGGACTTTTTAGACACACCCTTATTTGACTTTAACAATACTGTCATTATTGTTTTTATTATTGTCATGAATTCAAAGTATATAATTAAAGAATTATTGTTGAATCAAGTCATTGTTGTCACACACACACTCACACACAGAAAGAGAGAGAGAGAGAGAGAGAGAGAGAGGTCTACTCATTTTTTTAATTTCAACTTTTCATTAACTCCGACGATTGATTTCGGTGGGAATTAAGCAGGAAAACGTGATTTGGAATTTGTTATATACCAATTTCTCTTTTTTAGCATGAATTTTAAGATATCAATTCTTGACATCGGAAGAAACAAATCTTATTTCTCCCGCTTTAATAACAATCATCGCGAATAATTATCGGCGAATATTTTTCATTTTAGTTCTGAAACAGGGGCCTTTTGTCTTGTCAAAAGATATTTAGAATGATCTATTAAAATATCGATTGCTTGAAAACGAAATCCTAACAACGCCAAAATCTCATTTTAAAAAATATATGCATTTTCTTCAGCGGATAATTATCCGAGCTTCCATTTTCACTTGAGTAGCCATTTTAATTGAAGTTCCTAACAATGACGAAACAAGTAGAGGGGGGGGGGGGGGGCAAAAAAAGTTCATTAATTTTCCTTAAAGCGATAAACCAATAATTAAAAATCTCTGTGAAATTTATGAATAACGTCAATCTGAATTTGCTTTAAAAAAATGTATTAAATGCAGCTTCCTTTGAGCAGTTTAATCATAATTTTATTCCTTCAAACAGCAACTCATGTCAGAGCGAAAGCAATTTTCACTTTAATAGATTTCATTTATGATTATAATTTTAACATTACTACTGCGTAGATTTGGCCATGAATGCGGAAAAATTTCACTTGGGGCATATACAGGGTGTTGCAGATAACTACAAGGCAGTATAACGGGAAGCCTACCGGGGCCGGCTCAATATCAAATGATAATTGGGTAATTTTATCAAAAACATGACAATTTTGACGTTCAACCCCCCCCCCCCTCCCCGACTGTGGAAACTGCTGGCTGCTGCAGGCCACCTTTATCTCCCTCCATTCTGCCAATCGACCGAGCCGGCCCCCTGCAATCGAGCGGGTGGGCTTCCCGTTATACTGTCCTGTCGTTATCTGCAACACCCTGTTCGCAGCATTTCTGTAATGCTCACGTTGTCAAACGTAATTGTTGCTAATAAAGTAAATAAGTCAGAAACTGCGGACAAGATGACATGCTAACAAAGACACGTATGTTTATTATTATTTTTCTGTTGTATAGTCATTGTTTGTTAATATTATTAAATTATTTTCTTGTGGAATAGTAGTTTACTTTGTCTTTGTTAGCATGAATGGTTGCTGCAGCTGAAGCCAGTGTAGCGCCATACCGGTGCGAGATAGGACACATATTGTTTAATAAAATTGTTGGTATTAGTACCCTTTATCTTTGTAACATAATTTCGGAATCACCCTGTATATGTGTCGGTGGGACGGAAGCGGTGCTTACAAAACACTCGCCCTATGTCAACAGATAGCAAAGATATCATAGTAAACTGAGATAGTTAAGAAGCCTGGTAGAGCCAAGAGGTCTTCCACAAAATTTAAGTTGAAAAAATAAGATTGATGAATGTCACCTTAAGAAACAAAGACACCAAAAACGGCAAAGAAAGAGCAATAAAACGGTAAAGAGGAATATCCTATATTCAAGTGATTTGAGAAGAAAGTTTATTAATTTCTTCAAATTCACATACAGAATATGCCTCTTCTTCCGATACTTCATACACAGCCAATGTTTCAATTTTCCCCTCAAGAAATCGTTGCTATGACACTTCCTTTTCTGCAGCATATTTTTCTGTTCTTCGTTTTTCAAAATAAAATCCCAACATTGAAGATCGCAGCAAGCGCTGATAGAAGACGGCAGTTTTCCCGAATGGAAAATTGCTAATATTTTTAGAATAGAAGATAAAAAACAATAAAAATATAAAATCCATATTTAAATAAAAATATAAAGTACTTAAAAATTATAGAAGCAGTTTCTATGAAACCTTTTAGATATATTTTATGATTCATTGAATAAACGAAGAAACGTAAAATTTTCTCAGATTGGTCCATTCCCTTTAGTTTTTATTTATTGGTTGTCATACAGGCAGTTGCCATTCAGAGGCAGACTACTAAACGCAAAATACACTCCGTGAATTCGTGTAGTGAGGCCACACTCTGGTTTGTGCAACACATTCAACGTTGCATACTTAAACAGGGAAGTGGTAGTGTTATGAGAACAAAGAAAACTCATGAAGAAACATGTAAGAGAAATAAAAAAAAATCTTCCGAGAATCATTTTCAACATTCATCTTCTTTAGAAATTTTGAAATATTTTAGATTCGAAAGCGAACCAGGAAGCTAGTATACATTTCTATGCTTATTAAATACCGAAAGGTGCTTTATGCTATCAGTGTGGGGAAACGTGTCTGTCTGTCTGTCCGTCTGTCTGTCCGTCTGCCGTCTGTAACTCTAACTCCTCCGAGGCTATGAAAGATTTTCAAAATCTGTTTTCGTCAGTCGATGAATATGGTTCATGTCACGAATCAGTCACAATTATTGTCTAAATTGGTTCATTGGCACGTGCACAAATGGTACCTCAATTTCCCCGCCAAGCAATTTTCAATGAGAAGAATATTAAGTAATATATCAAACAAATCGTAATGACGGGATAGAAGAGGTTATTCATTACTATTTTCGTCAGTCACGAACCATTCACAAAAATTATCTAAATACGTTCAATAGCACGTGCACAAATGGTACCTTCAGAACCCACCAAGCAATTTTCAATGGAGTCCTGGTCGCTTTTTCCTTAGTGCCAGCTTCAGAGACTTCCTCAAAATGTCACAGTAGTAGGGTGCATTTATGGTTCGACGTTCTTCCAGAAAATCGACATGAATGATACCCTTAATGTCCCAATATACAGTCGCCATCACTTTCGTTGCCGACGGTATCATCTTGAATTTCTTTGCTTGTGTTGAGTCCGTGTGTTCCCACTCCATGCTCGCAAGCCTGTTTTCAGGAGTATGGTGATGAATCCATGTCTCGGAGGTGGTTACAACACGCCTGAGGAAGATGTCATCTCCCCTGTCTAATCGCTGCAGCAGCATGGAACAGATTTCCACCCGGGTGGTTTTGTGATCCTCGGAGAGTTGCTTAGGGACCCACCTGGTACAAATCTTGAATTTCAGCTTATCGTGGATGATGGTCTCCACACTGCAAGTGCTGATGTTCGGCATTGAAGCCAATTCTCGGATATGAATCCGCCTGCTCTCCCTTATCAGCTCATCTGTTCGTGCGAAGATGCCATCATTGAGAGCAGTTGCTGGCCTTGCCTTAAGAGGTTCATTGCCGGTGGATTTTCGCCCTGCTTCAAACTTTTGACACCAAGCAAAGACGGATGATCGAGGCAAACTTGACTGTGTGAACTGTCTTTGAAGTCTTTGATAAATTTCAGATGCTTTCACACCTCTGTTGTGGAGAAACTTGATGATTATTCGTTGTTCCACTTTGGTCGACACATCGCTGTCCGGCATTTTGTTTAAATAAACAATCGGCTGTCATGGCAACCGGATGAATGGTGCTGCTTTTGCATGAGAGGCGGTAGTTGCCATTCCAGCACTGAAAGTTTAGATTTTTACAACAATGAAATTTACAAAAAATAAAGTCCAGGTCAAATTTGAACGCCCCTCATGGTAGATCCTTACACAGAACACTTCAATAATGGACGCTTATTTCGTTAAATAGAAATGCTTGCAAATTAAACAACTCTTATATGTTCGAATATACAGGGTGAATACAAAAGTCTGAACCCTCCTTTTATTTTTTGAACCGAAGCAGATATGTCAATTTTGATGAATCCAATGAATAGGAAGTTGTGGGTGGCCATTTGGTGCACTTTTCATCATCCCAAATATGCAAATTAGTACACATTCAAAATTTATCTCAAAAACCGTAAGGGGTAGAGAAAAAAACCCAATTGCAAACTTGTTCAGCATAAAAAAACAAACAAAACAAAAAAAAATCATCCCTTACGGTTTTTGAGATAAATTTTGAATGTGTCCTAATTTGCATATTTGGGATGATAAAAAGTGCACCATGGGATAGGCCACCCACAACTTCCTATTCATTGGATTCATCAAAATTGACATATCTGCTCCGGTTCAAAAAATAAAAGGGGGGTTCAGACTTTTGTATTCATCCTGTATAGAGAATAACTATTATCTCCTTTAAAACCTTTCTTGTAATTTATTCATTCTGAATTGAACATTTCCGTTAGAAGCAGACCTTGCCGTAGCAACCAGAGGCTTCCTTAGCTTCTCATCTAACACTACCGACAAAGAATTCTTTAGAAAACAAATGCTTTCCTTTTAATCCTTGAATTCCTTAAAATGCTATCGGTCCCGGATATTTCAGTTGCCTGAGTTGTTTAATATTGCCTGTTCTAGAAGTTATAATCAACAGTATAGAAACTGAAAATTTTACTCATTGGTGCAAAAAAATCAATATTTCGTTATAAAAAAAATCCGTAACGATTATATCCAATTACTGTACTTCATATTGGAAGACAGCCAAACTGCTGCATCAAGTTGCCCCTGCATCAACTAACCCCGGCCTCCCCTACTATATTTGTTCAAAAAATACTTTTCAATAACGCTTTGTTTCCGCGATAACAATTCGTGGTGCTTTATTTTGATCACCGGGTATAAATTCTACTTTATAATAAGAAGAATATGTAATGGATATGTATTTATTCTGAGTTTGATAATGATGACTGTAAAAAGATCATATCCTGCAATTCTAAATATTTTTTAAATGTAATTTTAATTTATTAATTTTTCCCCGCTCATTGATGTGTATCTTAATATTTTCGTTCATCAAAATTGCTACCGATTTCAGCTGAAAGCCATA
Source organism: Rhysida immarginata (assembly GCA_023313115.1). Taxonomy (NCBI): domain Eukaryota; kingdom Metazoa; phylum Arthropoda; class Chilopoda; order Scolopendromorpha; family Scolopendridae; genus Rhysida; species Rhysida immarginata. The sequence goes on along the minus strand of JAHWFO010088230.1, from coordinate 493,020 downwards.
GCAAGCGTGAACCAAAGCAGTTTTAATTAAAAGATCGGTGGAAAAGATGTTTTTCTTTCTTCGTTTCTTTGACGATTCTGTGTGTAGAGTAAAAAATTTTGCGGTTCCAATTCGATATTAAATGTAGCTCTTCTTTTTTTCTTTTTTAATGTGAAGCCTCTAATTTCGTTTAAGGAGGAATTAATTTTGATCTTTCAATGAGACCGCTTTTGATTATGCGACTTTTTCGAGGATGATGAATTTTTATTGAGAATCTCCTTACATTTTTTTTTCCATTCAAAGAATAAATAAATAACATTTCATATTTTACCTCATCACGTAACTGATTATCATGACAGGTAATTATTAGGGTACTTCAGAAAGTAAAAAGTAACATATCTTTAAAATTAATGTTTAATAATATGTAGTCAATGTTTAATAATGTGTAATGTACAGTGTGTCAAAAATTTTTTAACATGGCAGATATTTCAAAGCTGCCAGGTACGCGAGATGTAATGAGTGTGGTTTGTATAAATAATAGGGAGGTGTGGAATTCATTGCCGCACTCAATTTTGACCTTGACCCCCAAATTTAAGGTCATCCATTTGCTAACTCGAAAACTATTAAAGATAGAGAAAAATTTCCGATTGCTACCCTGTAGAGCAACACCACATTAGTCTAAAAACAATTTTTAATCACACCCTTCCCCTTGAAAGATTTTGAGAAAATGGGCGAGAAAGAGGCGCTTCTCCTTCCCCTTCCCAAAGGTGTGCTTCATTGCAATTCAATTGTGTTAGAAACCTCAGCCAACCTGGCTAGCTGAAGCGGACTTGCGTGGCTCTTTATACTTTACTTTCTTTAAAATGTCTCTTTATGCTTTACTTTCTTTAAAAGGACTTCCATAGCAAACGAGTTTAATTTAGAGGATATCACAGTACCCAATGATATTCTCCCGTGGTGAAGATGGATATCATTTTAATATCAGGTAGGTCAACCCAACAACAAGTGAAACAATTAGCAAAAAATGTTTCAATGATGGATTTCTATGCATACAGATTTTGGTTAGAGATACATAGAGCGTTCTTTATTGTTGTAATCTTTTTCTTTTGCAATAATTTTTATTTATTGCCAATTAGGAATGTGATTATTTACATGCAGTGATTTTCTAAATTGTTATTGTTATTATTTTTGAATTTTACTGCTCATTCGTTCTTTTATTCTTATTAAAAGTTCTCTTTTGATAAATTGACAATCTTTACTTGGAATTTGGTAACGGTAAACATAATAGTCATCTTACCACCATATTTGGCTCGGAGTTTGTTACTATCTGGATATGAAATCATCAAAAGTCAACATCTATGCGGAATCTGCCTATAGAGTCTCCAACGTTTGGATTTATAAGAAGTCCTCGAGGTCATCGTGTGGCCAAATATACTTTCATTGAACTTAAAGTACACTCCATCTGCACATTACTAATTTATATGGAAATTATCATATCATCACTTTAGAATATTCTCTTATAAGTTTATCATAAAAAAGTAATTAAATAGAAAACTTCAAAGTAAGATACTTCAATGTGCTTACCTCAAAAACGCAAAATAAGAAGAGTAAATAAAGATGCCTTGATTAAAAAATAGATTTCATTTCCCCTGTTTTACTACTTAGGAAAAATTCAAGATTTGGAATTTCTTAACGAATTGTGCAAATATTTGAAAAGCAGAAAAAAATGAAAAAAATTCTTACATGTGAGATTTTCATGGAGTTAATCTGATTATTTTTCTTTAAATCGAAATAACGCTGTTAATTAAATTTTTGTATAACACTAGAAATAAAATTGTTGCTTTACTTTTGAAAGAGGATTTCCACCTTAAATGCACTGTTATTAAAAATTAATGGCCATAAAAATATACCGTCTAAATAATAATTCCGGAAAAACTTCAAAATTTAAACGCCTCTGATGCCCGAGGACGCGGGTTCGATCCTGACCGAGGACGACGAGGATTTTTTCAGGGGTAAAATCCTGAGATCACGCACTTCCTTCTGAAGGGAAGTAAAGCCGTTGGTCCCGTGTAGTCGTTTGCCGGCTGCACGTTAAAGAACCCTTGCGAGGTAAAATTTGCGGCCCCTATAACACCGTCCTGAAATGGCCATAGTAGTTGAAAAGGACGTTAATACCAAATAAACCAAACCAAACCATCAAAATTTAAAAATAATTAATGAATAAACAGAAGGATTGTATTTGTGTAAAACATATTCAGCTTTAACATTCACAGCCCACGCCTCATTGATGCCAGAGGTGTTCGCCGGGTCACCCAGAGATGTCCAGTTTACAAAGACTGATTAAAACTATGCTACATAGATGTAAAAAAGTGTTGCAAAATAACGGTACTTTTATTAGTTACAAAATTTGTTTATTTTGCATAAAATTCCCAGTGGTTCTATCATTCTGAGACAAGCCAACTGTCACTTTCAATACAATATAGTGAGTATAACAATATGTTTGACCAATAAAATACTTTTCACATGTGCAAAATGATGCAAATTGTTTCAGAATTCATTATCATGATGTTTTCGTCAGGTTTAAAGAAGCATTAAAGATGTTACGACCCGTGAAGACGATGGTTCTGTCATTCTGGGACAGACCAAACGGTCCCATCATTTGGGAAGATGGTTGGTTGGTTGGTTTGGTTGGTGTTAATGTCCTTTTCAACTCCTATGGTCATTTCAGGACGGCGTTATAGGGGCCGCAAATTTTGCCTCGCAAGGGTTCTTTAACGTGCAGCCGGCAAACGACTACACGGGACCAATGGCTTTACTTCCTTTCCGAAGAAAGTGCGTGATCTCAGGATTTCCCCCCTGAAAAAATCCTCGTCGTCCTCGGGCATCAGAGGCGGTCACGCAACCAGTGAGCCACCGAGGCCGATTTGGGAAGATAGTATTAATTTCACATATATGGATAGACATTTGATATTCTTAACAAAGGTATTTGAAAAAATTTAAATGAAAATCTTGGCGGCTTTCAGTACTCCAGAGAAGTTCTTCCGTCTTTTTCATCATTCCATTTGAATTTCCGTTATAAAAAATAATAAATGTTCCGAAGCTTCTGAAATATGTTTATATTTGAATAATGAATCATGTTTATCGTTTTATGAGTAACTTTAAGTACAATTGGAGATGCGATATTCCAAAAATTATTCATGTACTTCTGGGAGTATTTTCACGCGAAAGTAAATAAAATGAGAAGAAGAAACGAACAAATTTACGATTAATAAATGAAAGGTCTTACGAGGATTTTTTCACGCCAAACCTCAGATGTTGATATTATTGATGAAAAATAGGAAAGAAAATTCCACAGCCTGGGATCGAACCAGGAACCTTCTGCTCACCGCGCAGTTGCGTCAACCTATTTTCTTTCCTATTTTTCATCAAATTTACGATATTAAAATTGAAGCTTAACGAAGTTAAAAGATAACTAATTTGTTTCCGTTTTTATTTCTGTTTTTTAATGTTAAACACACTAAAGGAAGAACACATACTTTTTAATATACAGCATGTGTATGGAATAAAATTAATGATGATTGATATAATAGGTAACCCAAAAGTTCTTGCAGTTTTTAATTCCGGAAAACAAATGATATACACAAAAGTAGCGTATCTCTAGTTCCCAAAATAATCCCCATTGGCATCTAGTACCTTCTGCCAACGTGTCTCCAGTTGATCAATCCTTTGACTGTAAAACGTGCCGGTCTTGGACTCAAAGAAGTCGGTGAGTGCCTTTCGCAGGTCTGTATCATTGGTGTAGGATTTTCCATGAAGATGGTTGTCCAGAGAACGGAAAAGATGATAATCCGTTGGAGCAAGATCTGGTGAGTAAGGTGGATGACACAAAGTTTCCCAGTCAAGCCGCTCTATGGATTCCCTGGCCACCCGCGCCACATGTGGCCAGGCATTGTCATGAAGGAAGAGTACCCCTTTGCGATTCACCAATGCTGGCTCCTTCTGCTGCAATCCCTGTTGCACACGATCCAACTGCTGGGAGTACAGGTCCCCAGTGATGGTTTGGCCAGTTGATAGCAGCTCGTAGTGAACCATTTGGCGTCTAGTCCACCAGACACCCTAGGCTACGGGGTTCATCAGATATGGCAAATTCTCCCGACCTGAATTTCTCGAACCAATGCCTTGCAGTGCGTTCATTCACAGCATCATCCCCAAACGCAAGACACATTCAGCGACTTGATGCTGCTGCTGACAAGCCCATCTTGAAGTCATAAAGCAAACAACACCTAACCATCGCCTTCGATACCTCCAGTTTTCTTCACTTCTGCACGAGATATGATTGATGTGAATGCCCAACAGCTCTGTGTTTATACAGGGTAAACTTCATGCTCCCCCCTGACGGATTTTGGACCACGCTGTGCACTCATTTGCATATCTTCTGTCACTTTCTTTTAGGGCCACATAAAAACTGCAAGAACTTTTGTGGTTACCTAGTAATTAATGCGAGGAGAACAACGAGAAAGATTGATGAAATTGGCTGAGGCGATGGATATTATAGAAAATCATGTAGCTAGTCGAAAAGATTGCTGTTTTTAAAGGAGGTATATTTTCGAACTTGAATTTGTGACAGCTTTAAAAATTTTAAATAGTGGTATTCAGATGCTGGTTCTCCTAAGATTATTCATTACAGGCTTTTAAGCGTGGGTCCCAAATGAGTAAAAACAACGGCAAAAACCAAAGCAAAAAGATATTATGACGTCATGGCCGGACGGCCGGATAAACGTACAAACTAAGGGCGCATTCTTATAAGTAGCTTTTTGCTAAAGCTTCTAATAATAATACAGGGTGAGTCAAAAGTCCTTGGACACCTTCATAATGCGAAACCTGAAGGGAAAAGGTGAAAATTTGTGATGGCAACTGATGATGGGTGATGGGCTGCATACTGTGGGGTGTATGTCGATCATGGCCTATCATCATTTGCCATCATAACTTTTCACTTTTTCCCTTCAGGTTTCGCATTATAGAGGTGTCTAATGACTTTTAACCTACCCTGTATTACTAAGACCTTTCCTAAATGAAAATCGGAAGAACAAAAATTATTTAAATAAACAAAATTTTTAATGGACAAGCTAAAATAAAGACTGTACAAATGCAAATGAAACAAATTGAAAATGGTATTTTTATCATTGTATAAATACATAAAATATTTTCTGTCATAAGTATTGTTTCGATTTGTTTCATTTTCAAACAAAATTTTACAAATAATTTTATCCTCTTCGTAATTGAATCTCTTGAAAACGAACCTTCTTCCTATTCTAGAATTTTCCTAATCAGAAGTGCCCATCTCTTAAGAGGTCTCTTTAAAAAAGCTTCTGCCGTTCTGCTGATAGCACTGTGGCTTTCAACTTTAATGTCGATTTCATATTCCCCAAGTGTCATTAGGCGCCGTCATGGTTACTTTTGATTTAGACTGCCTGCAATTTGATTCAGTTTCCAAACGTACCTTCAAAAGGTCGGAAAAAAGAGCGTTGGTTCAATGAGGAAATATTTACAAACACAATTCTAATTTCAAAAAGCTATAAAAATTAGATGAAGTATAATTTTAACGAGAATAAAACGGAAATTTGAATAATAATGAACCTGAGAACAACACATGTTAGCTATTTATTTTATTTTAATTATACAAGGGGCACTCCAAAATAAATGCCACCTGTTTTTATTTCGTATACTATTGCAAATAAGAAAATAAAATTAATGCACGTATCGTTCAGATGTTTATTTACTTGTTATTAATTTTCCGCAAAATTCTCTTTGAATTCTATCCACGTTCTCCAGCGCCACCGTGGTAGAGTCTCTGCATTCTTGTCGAGATAAAGTTGAAAAGGACGTTAATACCAAACAAACCAAACCAACCAATCTTCCCGACTGAGCCGCTTCTTGACAGCGTTGATTACATCCGTATCGGAGAATGACTTTCCTCGAAGTCCATCCTTCATTGGACTGAACAGCCACGGATAGACAGGGCAACACCAGACAATGGGTCACAGTGCTAACTAAGATCAAATGACTGTTCTCCATAAAAGTTCCTCAATATGGTCTCTATTTAGGAACTCTTTTGCCAGGTGCATTTGGTTGAGATCTAATGCAAATTGGAGTGGAAGGACGGGAAGATTCACATATTTACACAAGTCACCCAGAATTCGTTTACATACGAGATAAAAAATATAGCGGCAATAATTTCAGAGCGTACCTTGAATATTGTAGTCACCTTTAAATTGCCGAACGCATATTACACCGTTACATATAAATGTCCTAAGCATATCTTTAATTAAAAAAAATTCATATAAATTTATAATAATTATTATTTAAATAATGGCTAGACCTCCTTAATATTAATGTAATAAGATAATAATAAATAATAGTTAGTTAATAATAATAAAAATAGTAATAATAATAATTGTAATAATAATAAATATTATCTATCCTCAATCAAACCAGGTATAAAATGCCTTTAAAATTCATTAGCTCAGCCCGTCGAATGGTATTCGCGCTAATAAAGTTCATACTGTTTAATGATGGATGTACTACATGTATATTTTTCACCCGAATGATGGTCGAAGTTTGGGGATTGAGTGAAAAAATACCTAAATACCCAATACTCAAAAATTTTCTTATGTAAGTTTCTTTGACGACCAACTAAGGGATTTTTTGAGTAAACATTTGCTCAAAAGCAGTTTGACTCACGAGCTTTTTTTTTAATTAAACATATGGAAAATTTTTGTGGCAGCAATGGTTATCAGAGATAACCGCGCATTACACGAACAGGCTAATTCAAATGCAAAGAGTTTTATTACAACTGGAAACAGCAATGAGTGCAAAATACGTTTCTCAATACGAAATTGAGTGTTTGAAGATGTTTTCTTCTACCCCTAACTTCCAACATTCGAGGGGTTTCGCTTTTCAGTGGTACCACACCTTTTCAAAAGCGATTGTTCCTTCATGTTGATTGTAATGACTTTATGACAGCCTCTCGTACATAAATCAAGAACAAATGTATAATTATCGTAGCTTTGAGGTCTACAATTATTTTTCGAGTGGATGGGTTGATGTTCCTAATGTATCACAGACTTAACAGTACGAAGTATTATGAAAGGAAAGGTAACTCCAACTCAAGCATGTTTCCCTTACCCTTGCCGTAGAATCTGTCATACACTTACGCTGTAGACAAAGTTCTCTTTCCTCCGAAGTTTCTCTTGCCCTCTCGAATGAATCTCATGCGTTTCCGATGCCTGGATAGTTTTTTGTCGTTTAGTTACAGGGTTTCTCTGACAAAAACTCGTTCTTTTCTTCGGTGGCATTTTGATAGATATGAATTAATATGTATCTTTTGTTCGATTATTAAAAAGCGCAATACAGTATGCTTATTGCTTTAAAGAATCGAGTTGGTGTATGCTTTGTTATCGGTTATGTCGTAAACTGTCGTCCGAGACCGACCAGCATCTTTATATATCCAACCCTCTGCGAGAGGAGAGGGGGAACTGCAGTCGCGTCTGGAAGGTTCTACACTGTTCATTTGTTCCAGACGCGACTGCAGTGGTTTTTATTTATTTCATTTGGACTTTTATTGTTGTGGTTCGTTTTTATTCGTTTGGTCGGCATCCCCTTTTGTTGGAGTTTTTTCTGTGTTGGGCATGCCGGGACCTTTGTCCAAATATAATAAATAAATAAATAAAATTATTATTATCCCCCTTAAAACTTGAAGCCGTAAGTCAAGCAATAATTTCATCAACACTTGTTGACGCAATATAAAAACACGAACAGCCGCCGATTGTTGGCACAAATATATATTGTATGATAAAAACCCTCACTTTTTCTTTTCTTTTTTTTTTCTTTTATTTTCTTTTTTCTTTTGTTTCCTATTTTTCATCATTAATTTGAACAGCTGAGGTATGGCGTACGATAAAAATCCTCACTGAATATCTTATGAATATTCTTTAAATATATATATATTGGTCGGTTGATGCACATGATTTGAAGGTCAAGTATGCAAAATTTCATCAAGATCGGGATAAAACTATAGAATTGTAGAACAAACAAAGACACAAACAAATTTTCTTCTTTATATATGCCAAAGTGTTTCCCATGTTGTGTAGTGGCTAGGTTACCTGGCTCTCACCCAGGAGGCCCGAGTTCGATTCCCGGCATGGGAAGCAACATTTTTTTTTTACAGGTTTATCATTTTTTTTGTTCTCTTATACCTTCAACTAACTGCGTTTCGTGTTTTAGTTTTATTTTGAGAAGTAGGGCGCGACTTAATTTAGAAGATTCAAATATTTTGAATCAAAATTTATTTGTATTCGTTCTTCATGAACAATTTGTCCATTATTAATAAAGGTTCCTGAGAAGTTAATTGGCAGAAATGGCGGAATGGTACATTCGCACAGGCAGAAATGGGAGTAGATGGCTCCGGTGATCATTTTTTGAGCTAATTGAATCATTACTGTTTTATCATGAATTTTCTATGTAATTAATTACAAAATATTTATTAAAATCTGGTCCATACATATACATGTTAAAACCATCTTAAAAGATAATACTACAGTTAATATGGTGGATATCGTGCTATTATCTTCAAAGATACTTAAAAATAAATCGGAATGGCGGGATGGTACATTCGGACAGGCCTACCACGAGATGATGAAACGGATTCAAAAAGAAAAAAAAAATTCAATAAGAGGAAGCTGTTCATGACACTTATTGTGTTTGGGGCGCTGAAATGAATGCTTTTGAAAATTTCTTCAATTTAAAAAAATAATAATAATTCTGAAACTGCAGTAACTGCGCAGAAGCAGGACAGCAAAAAACTTGCGTTTCCTACTTGAAATGTGCAAACAATACTACACATCCGGAGGAAAACGGAAGTTTTTTTCGTTAGTCTAGTTTCGGTTTCAAGGAAAAGATAAACAAACTCTTTCGCCATCTCTTGAGTAAACAAACAAACATAAACCAAGATATATGATTTTTACCCCTTCCCCCCTACTTTAGGGACATGTAAACCTTACTCTGGACCTAAGGAATATATGTTGCAAATATTAGCTCAATCGGATAAGTGGTTCAAAAGTTTTTAGAACATTTACAGACGCACCCTCAGCCTGAATTCTTATATATAAAGATTAATTATGAATTATATACTACTTATTCTAATTAAATAAATTGCAGTTTATTTTATTTGATTTTTATTTTTATTATTATTTTTTCTTATATCATAGATATCTTTATCTATAAAATATAAAAGTATCTTCCATATTTTAATAGTGTTTAAATTCATACAGTTTATAAATTATTTCCTATTTCTGTTTGATTTATTTCGATTATATAGCTGTATTTTTTCATAGTTATTATACTTCACTTTATCTTCAATTTATTAGCAATTTCATTATCTATTAGCAATTTCATTATCTATCTTCCAGCTAAATTAGCCAACGGTATAACAATCAAATTTAAATCCGATTCTGCAGCCATAATTTTTATACGAAGCATAGATTCATTTATTTTGCTTTGATGAGTGAGAATTTCGATCCTAATATACTGCTGGTTTCCACCGGGGCATATTGAAATATGTTTGCTATCCCTTATTGTTTGATGAATATTCTCAATTAAATTATTAAATCAACAAAATGAGTGTCATTAGTGTTGTTTCTATCAATGAAGTTCGTCGGAAACTCTGTTCTCCCTTTATTATATTGTAAAGTCTCTACCAATTTCATAAAATATTAAAAGTTACTAACCTCAGGATATTTAGCTTCAGTAATAGCCATATAATAAAAGCAAACTAACTCATCGGAACAATAATAAAAATAAACACACTGTCTATACATTTAAAATGCGCTCGTAGGCGAATTGCTTATATGAAGCTTTGAAACTCTCCGACTACTGGCGCATTCTAAATGTATTCAGTAGGGATTATCAAATTTGCATTTATAACATCATTCTACATTTACGAATGCCATGCACTAAATAAACAAAAAACGTAACGAAATTTCATTTAAAATCGCGTGGATAAATCTTAAAAGCAAATCTAAAAATGCGTAGAATGTTTTCGGTAGTTCGTAATATTCAATATTGAATACCCTAAAATACTGTAGGCGGAATGCTTCAAGTAACAAGTTTTAAAATAAACATGTAAAATATTAAAACGGCAGGAATGATAAATAAACTACCATGAAATAAAATATAATCATATATATTTTTAATAAAAGCAAGTAAAGAATTTTTAAAAAATTTTTGGTTGTTCGCAAATAATCCTTATTGAAAATATCTAAAACGCGCCGCGCTAGTGGGCGGATTGTTTACATTTACTTTTATTTATGATCAAGACACCTACGCTTTTAACATGATAATCATTGTTTACCTGATAATGACGATAATAATGCTTCCTTTGTTGGGTAATTTATTTATCAAATTTCAGAAGTTTTTAAAAGAATTTCAGAAATTAATTGTTAACGCCTTAAAAAAAATTCAGTGACCAGGCATCCCGATTTTTATCGTTTGTCCCAACTGTTTTTATCCTGATTACTTCCTTCGATTTTCAGTTTTGAGTCCCGATTTATATAAAATGTCTTCACTAAATAGTGTCCGATTTATGTTTTTCCATAATATCAGATTAGTATTCTATGAAATCGCGATATTCATCATCGTATTCAATAGTAAAAATGAATCACGTGATTAAGTCATAGAATTCCAACATAATAATAATAAATTATTTTAAATCTTATAATACTATAAAATAGAAAACAAAAAGAAATAAAAGCTTGCTAAGTAGCGGAAGAATGTAGCTACTTATTGGTTTTACAATGTTCGCCTGTCCCATTCTTATTTTCTACATTTTTTGACATAGAATGTAGCTTACCATGGACAAGCCCTATTTCACTATTTAGTTCGGTTGTGATTGATCCACTGGTGTCGGAGTATGAGATGTTTATTTTTTTCGCCAAATTAAGAATATTATTAAAAAGCTGCAAAATTCTGTAGAGGTGTTGCAAATAAACTGCAATTATAATTAGATTATTATCTACGAGGGAAGATGCTATAAAAATTCATTCCCTTATTCACTATCAAATATCCGCTGATATATTTTCAAATTCACTACCCTATCAAAAGTCATGGGACAACCCTGATTTGAATGAAAATGAGACATTCCTTTGCAATTTCACTGTTGCCATTCTTCCCAGCACTACATAACAGAGAGTATGCTATTATGAGATGATGCTTGCGTGAATGCTGTAAGAATGTCTTAAAGAAAAGAGCTTTCAGGCTTCCAAAGAGGTACAATTGTTGGGTGCCATCTGCAGGCAAAACTGTTAGAGAGACGTCAACCCTCCTAAACATCCCGAAATCGACCGTTGACAACGTCATCCGGGCATGGAAAGAAAAAGGCACCACAAGTGTTCCGCCTAGGACTGGAAGACCCAAGATCATGTCGGCCAGAGACCAAAGGGCTTTTCGTAAAGTGGTCACTGCAAACCGTCACACATCACTTGATGGACTGACAAGATCGTTCATAGATTCGACGGGAACAACTGTGAGACCCTGACTGTCCGCAGGGAACTGCATGCAATGGGTTTTTATAGCAGAGCGGCAACCCACAAACCTCACATTAGCACCAGCAATGCAGCGAGAAGATTGCAATGGAGCGACAACATTGGACTCTGGATCAATGGCAAATGGTTGAATGGAGTGATGAGTCCCGCTACACCATCTGGCAATCGGATGGACGGGTTTAGGTATGGCGAACGTTACCTGCCAAGCTATGTTCTACCCACGGTGAAGTTCGGCGGAGGGTCGGTGATGGTGTGGGGGTGCTTTTCATGGTATGGCTTGGGTGCAATCGTTTCTGTGGACAGACATCTAAACGCAGAGCGTTACCAAGACATTCTGGACAACGCAGCACTCCCATCTCTCTGGCAGCACTTTGGCAATGGCCCTTTTCTGTTTCAGCACGATAACGCACCTTGCCATAAAGCAAGGGCTGTAGGCGCATGGTTTGATGAAAAGGTGGTTCGAGAACTTGACTGGCCTGCCCAGAGGCCCGATCTGAACCCCATCGAACATATGTGGGACGTGTTGGGACGTCGATTGCGCGCTTGTGCGGAACGCCCGAAATCCATGACCGAACTGACCAAGACACTTATGGCAGAATGGCGAATATTACCTGTAGAAACGTATCAAAAACTTGTGGACAGTATGCCCCAGAGAGTAAAAGCTGTGATAGCAGCAAAAGGTGGACCAACAAGATAATAAAATATGTATATTTTTGAGTGTTTCTATTAAAGTGATGGTGTCCCATGACTTTTGATAGGGTAGTGTATGATACAATACGCATGGTATGCATCAAAATTAATGCAAGAAAGTTTTGTTTTTTTTTCAAATGTTAACGAAGTTTGCTTTCCTAAAGATATACGTTCGTCGAAATGTAATTGTGATGCGTGTGCATTTATAAAATGTGCTGTATGCAGAAAACATTTATGTTTTTCATGTTTTTATGATTTTTATCATCCGGAGCAATGTAAATAATAAATAAAAACATTTCTTTCTTTCTTCTCTCTCACTGTCTCTCTCTCTCTCTCTCTCTCTCTTATAGCTTTATTTTATTTTTAATTATTCATTTATATATCTAATTTATGTATTGTTCATTATTATTTTCTGCATAACTAAGTAATATGTAATAAATATGTTATAAATATAATATAGGAAATTTCTCTAAATTTCAAGTATAAAAGAAATTTACTTAAAAGGCGCTTTGGACGAAAAGCTCGGACACGTATCAACTTATTTTCAGTTTTGACTGACCAAAAAAAGGAGATCAAAGTCGGTGAAGAGTCGACTCCGAACTCTCCTTGTAAAATACGAAAATAATTACACATGTGAGCATATGTGGTAAATGAGAACATGATATAGCTGGAACACGGTTAGTCAGTACAAATTCTCGATTACGCGCGTCTCATTACATAATGCTTTTGCAGGGTTCAAATTTCTTAAAAGCATTATGATTGCTCCTACTTTCAATTGTAATGAACGAAGAAGCATCCCACTACCTGAAAGCGAATTTCAGAAATCTATAGGGAAATGCTCTTCTTCTTGCTCACTACTTGAAGACAAAGAATCAGCACTAAAATATGTTTTACACTCCCCTACCAATCTAGACAGAACTTCATGATTAATTTCATGTTCATTGTTTGGTTTTATACACTGTTTATCACAACCAGGTGGAATTTCAACGATTTCTGAATTAAGCAATTTTCCATCACCCAGGTCAAGAATCCATTTGTCATACTCGGGATTGGATGCGTTTGTTAAATGAGCCTAATTGTTAAAGTAAGCTTTAAATCAGCATACTTGGGTTAGAGCTGATTTTCATTTAATTTACATCGTAGGTAGGGGCTTGCGCCGCTTCTTAAAATTTAATTTTCAGCCCAAGTAGGGGAATGGATCAACTATTCGAGTTTTCTTCACTTTCACATTGCATTGGAGCAAAAGCATGGGTTAAAAATTGATTGCAAATCCAAGACTAATAAGAATAATAGCCTATAAAAAATATAAATATTTGTATTTAAATGAGAGGTAATTGTTATATTTTTTATTTCTGATCTTAATCATATTTTCAGCAAAAAATTATTGATGCATTGATGTATTAGCTAGAGTGTATTAGCTAGACAAATTGAAATAAACTCTATGCAATTGAGACAGTAATTATTGTATCAATCAAATTCAATTTCAATAACCTCTCCTGTTTTATCACATGACCTGAATATTAGAAGGTGGCAATTCTTCCGATAATCTTAAATTTCATTCCAATATCAATCTTGATTGCACGCCCTGAGACATGTGTAAACACTAAAGTTCTCCGCTTTCGCCAGACGTCGCTCATCGACAGCGGCGCATCTCTTAGGAGGTGAATCTACCAATTACTCTCCACGGGGAGGGGAGTGGATTAATTTCTTGTTATTTTATCGTTTAACTCCCCTCCTTTCTCGTGTCTCCCGTCCTGAGTTTGAACTGAAAGATCTAGTCATCTTACTTAAGTGCAAATTGAGAGCAAAACAAATTTCAGTATTTATCAACGACTTTTTCAGAAATAAAATTATACAAAGTAATACAGAGGGACATCAGGAGTTCCAACTAGTTTCGCCATTTATTCCCGGCTTTGTCAAGGATATACAGCAAGACAATCGACAATCGAACAGTGAAGTGTACATTTGTTAGGATGGGACGAAAGCAGCGCTTTCCCAAAGCTCATCCTACCAGAATAAACTCCAAATGAAATACACTGAGGTAGTCAAGAAGCCTAACCAACCCAAGCGGTCTTCCATATTATACAAAAAAGAAAATAAGATTGACGATTGTCAGAAACAAAATACAAACGAAATAAAAAATACAAGGAGAAAGAAGATTATCACATCTTCCAGTAGTCCGGGAAAGAGACGTTGCTAATATCTTCAAAATTGACGTCAAGAACGTGCCTCGATTTACGTTACTTCGTATGCCAGTTCATATTCAATGAGTTCTTCAGTATTCCATTCACAAGTTTATTGTCTTGAGTCTTCATCTTCTGTATCATAATCAAAAGGAGATCCTGTATAAACTTTCCGATATGGGCCATGTTTAAATCCATGTGGATGGATTGGTTTTTCACCGTCCTTCTGTCCAGCTGAGCAATGGTCCTCAGGTAATATTCTGGAATGACTGTAGTTCACTCCATCTGGTTTTACAGATAGTCGCCCACGCAGGCATGCCATAGAGGAGTATGGTCCGGATAATTGATTTGTACAGAAATAGCTTGTTGTCAATGCTGAGGGCGCTGTTGCGACCCATGAGAGCTATGATACTGTACTTAGCCCTCTTCGCTTTGTTCAGAGCATGCCGGTTCCATGAGAGTCTTGAGTCAATGATAACTCACAGATACTTGTAGTTGTCCACCCAGTCCAGTTTCCTATTGAACAGAACAAGAGAATCTGGGGGACGCTTGAGCTTCCTATTGAGGTACAAAGCCTTGCACTTTCCGGCGTTAAGGTTCAACTTCCAGCAGTTAATCCAGTCTTCGAACTGCTTCAAGGCGCTCTGCAGCCGAGTGATAAAAATACAGATTACAATTATCGGATTTCGGGAAATCATGTACTAAGTAATTAAATGGCACAGGCCCGAGGACAGAACCCTGAGGGACACCGGCCTTTACAACACGGGGCGTGGAAAGATTTTCTCTAACTTTGGCTTGATAGGATCTGCCGTCAAGAAAGGATTTCACCAACAAAATCAAATCGGCAGGGAACCCGTCTCTGATCATTTTGTAGACAAGGCCCTCATGCCACACCTGATCAAAAGCTTTACTGACATCGAGAAATACCACCCCACAGTACCTGGAGAGGTTCAGGGGGGTGCTCAGGTCTTCAACGAGCCTCCATATCTGCATCGGACAAGAGTGGCCAGCACGAAAGCCAAACTGCTCTTCCAGAAAAATTCATTTGCTAGACAGTGGTCTTGGAATCTGAAGAGAATCGTTTTCTCCAACACTTTGGACATCGTGGGTAGCAGGCTAATAGCCTTAGCGAGTGGCCAATTTATTAGGAACACCTATGACTATGCAAATCCGTTGGCATAAAACTTATTGCGTATCAATTGGTCACGTGACAGTCAGTGCCAATATAAAGCGACAACACACCATGTCAAGTGCAAGTTGTTTGACCGTCACAATTGGGGAAACAAAGGATCTGAGCAACGTCGAACGCGGGATGATAGTTGGTGCCCGGCAAGGTGGACTAAGTATTTCCGAAATTCCACATCTTATAGGCTTTTCCCGAACAACCATTTTAAAGGTTTACCTGGACTGGTTAAACAACCCAAAAACATCCAGTCAGAGACAAGCTTGTGATCGCAAACGACTCGTCGATCCAAGGGGTGAGAGTAAGATGGGAATGTTTTTTCCTGCGAATAGAAACGTCACGACTCGTCAACTAACCGTGGAGTACAGCACTGGACCGCAGAATAACATCACTGAACGCACTGCACGCCGTACATTGGCATGGATGATCTACAGCACCCAACTGCCAGTCCGGGTACCTTTGAACTCCACCCAAAACTGAAAAAAACATCTCCAATTTGCCCGTGATCACCAACATTGGACCATCGACGAATGGAAAAAGGCCTGCTGGTCGGATGAATCTCGTTTCCTATTGCACCATGCAGACGGTCGACGCAAAATTTGGAGACACAGCACGAAGCGATGAACCCCTCCTGTCTGGTTTCCATTGTTCAGGATGGTGGAGGCTCTGTAATGGTCTGGGGAATGTTTTCCTGGCATACTTTTGATTCGCTGATACCTGTATAACAACGCCTTAATGGTCAGGGCTACCTGAACATTGTTGCCGACCACGTTCATCCCTTCATGGCTACTGTGTCGCCCCCCCCCCCCCCCGGAGGGATACTTCCAGCAGGACAATGCTCCACAAGGCTCGTTTCGTCACAGAATGGTTCCAAGAGCACGATAATGAATTCAACTCACTCCTCTGGCCACCACAGTCCCCGGATTTGAACCTAATCGAACATCTTTGGGATGAGCTGGAACGGCTTATTCGAGGCATAGATTCACCCCATCCAATAAGCATCAACTGGAAGCAGCTGTGCATGGACAAACATCACGGAACAAAGCTTCCGGCGGCTAATTGAATCCATGCTATGGCGAATTCGTGCTGTTATAGCTGCTAGGGGTGGCACAACACATACTAGGAGGGTGTTCCTAATAAACTGGCCACTCAGTGTATTTAATATGGCGTTTTCTAAAAATTGGCTCCGGATAGAAAAAAAAAATCATTTTTATTTTTGTAGTCAGCATTAAAAATACTGTAAGAAACATCTAATTTAGTTCCGTGAGCATTTTGGTATGATCAAGGAAGAGAAAGCAAGAAGGAATCAATTTTATTATATTTTTTAGACAAATAATAACTAAAATAAACCAGGAAGGCAGAAAACATTTTTAACGAGAAAAATAAGGAAAGCTTCTTGTTTTTATGGTGGATAAGTTTTATTCTTGCCTTCTATTTATTTTCATATTCTTAATGAAACGAACAATTATTCCATATTCTACAAACTAAATGTTAACCTACAAGAGAAATAGGAAGAAAACTCCATTAAAATCTTTTGTCATTGTAGAATCTACATAGCTACATGCTCCTAAGAATCGTTTTTCGCTATACCAGCACAAATGCAGTATTTTTTATTCCATTGTCAGATTTTAGGGTAGTTTATATCAGATTTTATGATGCTCTGATTTATGTAGTCATCTTTTCGCGCGCTGTCATTGCACAGAACGCTGATAAAGATGGCGTAGTAGTCTTACTGCCTGTTTTTCCACAGCGTTCGTTACTTAGCAACGACTATAATAGATGTCCAAACGGCATGGCAGTCATTGTCAGGTCTAGACGGTGTGCCATCCGGGAAGTAATTACGCAATGGTGTTTTCTCCTCCCATTTCGTCTTCATGTTTCGCGAACTTTCTTTTTTTTTATATGAAAAAAAATGACGAGGAAAGACGTTTTGCATCATTTGTATTCCATCACTTCTTACGTGTTTTGGGTTTTAATTGCACCCATCTATTCTTTCATCGTCGCCATCTGTCGACAGTTTTGAGAAGCACGCGAAAGAGAAAAATCATCTTGGGTTCATTTCCAAGTGAGGTCAGAAGGAAAAAAAATTGTCTTCATTGGCAAGCGAAACATTTTTCCATCGTCGTCGCTCGTTAATAACGTTTTAATTTGCACATGTTTATTCACAACACGGCCTGTTATGGCTTTAAGTGTTAATCAATCCTCGCAAGATTACCATCGAGTATGCAAATGAGGAGAAAGAAATATTCTTCCTTTCACCCCGTCGAATACGAGGGAACGTTTACTACGAAGCGCGTTGTTGTTCATAATGGGTGATAAGAGACGCCCATCTACCCAACTAACCTCGATTCGAGGATCCTATGAACTGGTCCCATGGTCTAACGCGTGCGCACCAAAGCTTTTCCTTTCCTTCCAACACTAAGATTCTCTCTTCCGCAAGCCTTTATTCTGAGTCGGATCGATATCTGTATCTCAGCACGGAGAAGAAAAGAGGACCGTGAACGGAGAGTAGACACAGCGCTTCATTCGGAAACAAACTAGGATAGATGGTTATAAACCAAGAGCTCTAATTTTTTCTTCATTTTGCCGGTGGAGGGAGGAGAGACCAGCGAAAACAATTTGCTCGAAGAAAGGAAAGAGGGGGGTAGGTTTCGCTCTTCAAGTCAATTGGTCTCTCTCGGAACTCCCACTGGCTACGAGTCAACGTGTTAATGAATGTTTCTGAGAGTCCACGGATTATAAGGGATAATGTATGAGTGATGAAAAGTCTCGACGGACCTCTATTTTGGGAATGAACCTTTGATTGCAAGAGAGCAGTGACGTCGCTAGGCGTAAACAGGGCATCTTATGTCCCTGCGGAGCATGTGACGGGATGGAAGCAGAAAAGCTCTTTAATCTAGGATGAACCAACGCGTCGACCGAATAACAATGGCGCGAAAGTCACTTTTGTCCCACTGGTGCATTTCTGACCCGCGATGCGGCAATGGAAATCATCAAAAATGGAAGCGTCGCCTCGTGTAGGATCATCCGCGAAAGAAAATATAAAGTGGCATCTTTGCCACTATGTGCACCATTTCAGCTTTCGTGGTGGATTTAAAGAGTAGTCGCATTTAATGCAACCCTTTCAACAGGTGGTGTTCGATAACTCGCAACTGGAGAGAGAGAAGAGGATTGTGGTAGACGAGTAAATTAATTTCGAACTCCTCTGTGTTTGCTTGGTTACTCGTTAAATTTGATGTGGTTCCGTCAAATGAAATTAAGGCTTCCCAGTTACTGTTACTTCTTGCAAGAAATAAGTAAACGAGTAAATAAATGATAACCCATTTAATGTCCCTTTTATTAAATAGTGTATTTCCCTGAAATCTATGTGGCAACAGAATAAAGATCGATAGGCGGCTGAGCCTTTGTAACAAGCAGGTGAAACCACCGATGGAAAACGCATTAATCCAACCTTAAAGGAGCCCTATTTCATCTCAATTCCTCTTCTGATCAATTATTCACCGACTTTTTATGTACTGTGGGAAACGCTAAGTCATCAAAGTCACGTTCTCTGCGTCTTCAGTAAATCATTGGAGTTGCATTCAAGAATTTCGAATTTGTTTGATTCGGGAGTTGAAAAGATTAATCATTTAAATAATTAATTGACCAGCTGGGAAGATTATTGGATCAACAAAGGCGATAACAACGAAACGAGGTCTTTATTAATTCATTTCCGTTAGGTTAATTTTTTTTCTCGGTTATTTAATATGAACGATTTGAATTTATGCGTTAAGTGTTGAGGAAAAATTGATGGCAAACGATTGGCGAAATTTAATGATGCAAGTTGGTCCTTGTGCGCACCCTCTATCGATTGGGTTGTCAAAATTGTTCAACCGTTGCCAACTTTTTCATCGATTGAACCTTGTTTTCCACCCAACCTGAAAAATTGCATTTTCTCCTTTTGCACGAGACCTTTTAGCTTTTTTTTTTTTGTTTTTCCTTTGCTTTTTTTCTTCCCTAGGGTTTCATCCTTCTCCCCCTACCCAACTTTCAGGCATCCCCTCCCTTAAATGTTTGTTTGTGTTTTTGGATTTAAAAGGCTTTCTCCGCTTTCTCAGCATATGTTTAGACGATACGGTTAATTACAATTCACATTACTGCATTCTGCTTATATCCATATGCTTTACATTCATTGACCCACTCATTCCAATCTTCACTGAAACGTTTTTAAATGGGGTAAAATTCTCAAATTAAAAGAAAAAAATTGTCGACGATAATTTTTTTTTGAGAATCCGAAAAAGTTCGACGCGCATTGTAAAAGTGTTTTCTAGTTCAAGTGGCCTGGAGTTCGCGCTTTTATTTTTCCGTGTCTTAGCCAAGGCTCAACTGTCGGGTTGTCTTAGTCTTATAAAAATTCTTTTGTTTTATTGCAATAAAATCAAAAAATTACGTATCTCTCAGTTCGTCTATAACTCATATATACTTATTCATTTATCTATTATGAACATTAGATATCACAAGATATAGAGTTCAGTCGAAAAATTGTTGAAATAGGAATTGCTGTAGGTTCGTGCTCTTTCCAAACTTCCCTATTAATATGTCGTTTTGCGTGAAATCTCTAGATTCCTACTTAAAACGCCCGCCAAAATTGGGAATATTTACTTATATAATTTCTAATCTCTCTCAACAATCTCTCTCGCTGAAATTCTTTCTGTAGGCTGGGAAATTCCCTGACTATACCCTGACTTTTCCCCAAGTCACAAATTCCCACTAGATGTCGCCACCCTGTAGAGAGGTGATTGAAAGGCCAGTTAAGGAGCATCTGTCATAAATTTAGTGATTAATGAACAAAAATAGTATTAAATAGTAAAAATAAATAAAATGAAAACATAATAAACAGTCGAGTCTCATTAATGTGATATCAGCGCTAAATAACCAATCGCAGAAGGTAGTAAATAACAAGAATATAACTCGTAAAACGATTTTCAAATATGCTGAAAAGAAAAATATAAAAAGTTGTTGTTTAATATTACAATAATATTTTATATACAGCAATGGCGAAAACTGCATGTCAATTTACGTATTCGATTGCAGCGTTCACACGAATCTTTCCAAACACGCGCGAAATGAGAAATGAAATGCTCGCATGCCTAAATGTTTTAAACTACTGGGCCTATGTTTTTTCCACTGCTAGAGCTATTCATCCCTTCTTAATCAAAGTTACCATTCATCCCTTCTTAATCATTGTTGCAAAGCATTGTCGGGGAAAATCTTGTGCGTCCCTTCTTAATCCAATGTGACGCAGATATGATTTTAAATTTCAATATTTCACTTTTACTTGCAGTTGGTTTAAATAAACAATGGAAATACCTTTGATTCTATCCACACACATCATTTTTAAATATAGGCCTAACTTTAATTAGCCATTTTTAACAGTAGGCCTAACATTAATTTAGCCATTTTTAACAACAGGCCTAACCTTATTTAGCCATTTTTAACAATAGGCCTAACATTATATAGTCATTTTAACTATAGGCCTACCATTAATAAGCCATTTTCAACAATAGCCTTAATATTAATTAGCCACATTTTATAATAGGCTAATGTCACTGAATTTGAAAACGAAATGAGCACATGCATCGACAAAGCTTCATAACGGGCACGTGCTCCAAGCTGCCATCAACATTGCTTAAGTGATAAACGAAAAATAACACTGTATTCACTTATGACTCGTCAGTACGAATCGATTGATATATTACATGCCCTAAGTTCATATTCTTATCATTAGTCCACGTGCCTGAAGGGGTCCACGAGAGCTCATCAAAAGCTGATATATCGCAGTTGAGTTCTTCCATTTTCACGTTATAGTGCAAACGATGGCCGGCCGGTCACATAAAGGAATTGATTATGCTTGTATTTTTATATACATTATAGCTTTAGCTAAAACTCCTAATAAGGACTCATTTTAATACTTTTTGGGGGTCATTTTCTCGGATGTAGCATTTCGAAAATCGAAAGGAATGTCATATTCGCCTTGTGCTCGTCATTCCCGTTCGAATGACATATTACATGCCTTATATTGCCAATAAAAAAATTTAATGGGGGGGTTTGGGCCTCAACAGTCACGTGACTGTTAGATCGATTTCAATCACCAACTAATCAGGTGAGCTCAGGAAGGGTCTCTATCGAAGAGCGAAAGCAGAATTTGAAAAACTTAAAGCATTCTCGAGTAATCGTCGGACATACAGACAGACAGACGGACAGACAGACACACAAACAGAGCGAAACCAATATATGCTTTTCAGCATATAATAACGCATGAATGTTCTGTGAGCATTTCCTACTACGCAATACCCCAGCTGTTCAAATTATTGATGAAAAATAGGAAAGAAAATTCTACAGCTAACCTTTGGTGGCGCGTTGGTGGTCTGAGCCAAAGGTTCCTGGTTCGAATCCAGGCTGTGGAATTTTCTTTCATATTTTTCATCAATAACTAAATAAATAACGTGTCATCAGCAGATTTAGTGAGTATATAACGTGTGCTGTATGCATTCGAAAAACATTGCAATTGTTGCAATGCAGAAAGGAGCGATCTCTCAGACCTACAAAAAGGAATGATTATTGGCTTTCGGGCCAAGGGTCGCAGCATTGCAGAAACCACGGAGTTTGTGAACAAAATAGCACAATAGAAAATAAGCGAAGTGGAAATTGTGTGCTCCACGAACCAGAGAAGAAAGGGGGGGAACGATCGGGCGATTTAAGTATTGTGTGCTCGGTATTTTCTTGTAGAATACATGGACATTGGTTTTCCTGGACATGATATTTTCTAACTTGACAATGCGACATTTCATACAGCTGGAATTGTAAGTGAGTGGTTAGAACGGGACGGGGAAGACTTTATTGTATACTTCCCTGGCCCCCAAATTCTCCGGGGACTTAAATTCAATCGGGGTATTCACTCCATGGATATTCCACCTGGCACACTGCAACAGCTGTCAACTGAACTGCACTCAGCATGGCTCAATATTCATGTCAACACTTACCAGCACGTCTAGCCGCTGTCCGAGTTGTACATGGTGGTTATTCTGGATATTAATTAATGTGATTCGACTGTTTAATAAAAAGAAATTAATACCTCCTGAGGAGGGTTTAGGAAAGTAACGGAAGACGTGAGTACATCAATTTTTTACTTCTTTTATCCTCACTTTTCAACCCCATTTTTACTAAAAATTGATTTTCTGGAACTTAGTATTTAGAAAATTAAAAAAGAGCTATATCTTCTTACATTTCTCATCATTTCTAGACGAATGACTTCACATGCCGTATGTTGCAATTTGAAAACGTTAATAGTTCTAAAGATCATGTGACTGCTCCCCTCACAACTCCGACCCAACTCTGACATTTGAGCCCAAATTTCATACTAATTTATATCTTGTCAAGAGGAATCTGGATTCCGAATTTCATTCATTTAAACACCTAAACATCATACAGATTATTATGTCCCCTATAACTCCCACCCATGTTACTCCGACCCTAATGGGCCAATCAAAGCAAACTAAATAGCGAAGTAGGACATGCCTATGGTAAGATACATTCCGAATTTCAATCTTCTAGGTTAAAAAATATAGAAAAGATATGAAGGGGACGGACAGACGGACAGTATAAAACCCATAATTAGCTTCATTCTTCCGCTATTATTATTATTATTATTATTATTATTATTATTATTATAATTATTATTATTTGCTTATACAATCTGATCTGAATAAATTAAATTAAAAATTGATGTTTAAAAAATTGATGTTTAAAAAATTGATGTTTAAAAAATTTTTGTTTAAAAAAATTGATGTTTAAAAATTGTTTAAAAAAATTGATGTTTAAAAAATTGAAGGGAAGGCGCATCTTGAAGTTCTGTATATACATAATTAGGACCAATAGAATACTCCAGACGCAGACATTGATCTCTTTAAGTAATTTACTCTAAGAATACGGTGAATCATCGATATTAAAGTTGCCGAGTCATTTGAAAATTAATTAACGATACCTGCATGATATTTTACATAAGAGTATTAAAATATACTTATTAATGTACTGCTACTATAGTATCCAAGTATTCGGAGAAATCTTTAGTAATTCCTAACTTTTGAAAAGTTGTCAATACTATTTATTCCACATACACGAATTAAATTATGTCTTTGCTTTTGTTCATAATTTTGTAACACCAATTTCATACACAGAACAATTCCATTTGACTCTTAGTGAGCTAAACTTAAGGAGACGGTGTCGTTATCTTGCCCTATAAAATCCCTTGTATAACACAGGATTTCGGTTCCGTTCACATCGATTCCATCAAATGAACGAATCATGTCGTTGCGATGAATGTTCTCGCTTCGAATGATGACAGCAATCGGAGGGAAAGGATTGTGGAGGGTGAGCTCAGCAATTAAAAAAATCCTGAGCATACTGAAAATAATTTTTTGTATAATGAGTCTAGGAGAGAGGAACATGTTTGGAAGTCTTTTCTTTTTAATGGTGCTATTTATCACATTCAATTTTTTGTTCTGAATCAAATCTTATGTCAAATTTTAACTTAATGAATATTGTCTGTATCTTAGGGGAGAACCTAGAGGAGAAATATGGCAGTCATTTGAGTCTTGGGCAAAAGCTGATCTAGCTGCGCGTATTTGAGCTTTCAATATAATGAAATGATGTTGCAGGTATCATTAATCTTATGCAGACGGTAAAATCTGAAGTTTCGTTACTTCGCTCAACATTTATTTTAGAGTTGTGGTCTTACATAGCAGATTCAAAAAAATATATCCGAATATCATGGTTACTGAACGACGTATTGGATATCAGCTTTCCACTATTGTTAAATAACAGTTTTGACAAGTATTTACAGTTACATCCACAGATAGGATGACATAGGTAATTTCTGTTTAGAATAAAGAAGATGTATTTGTAGCTATTAATAGCTATTTTGATTTATTTAATATGCAGTATCATACATATGCATAAATTAATGTGATTATGCTCTAATGCAGGGCTGTCCAAGATTTCTGTCCGTGGGCAGCGCCCGTGCACGCGGGTAACCTTCCTTACCCCCCTATTGCACATTACGTTGATCAGTTCCTTAAAGT
>JAHWFO010088230.1:386865-455730 GCA_023313115.1 Rhysida immarginata | reverse complement strand
GGTTGAGAGTAGAAGATATCGGCCAATGGGCGGAAGAAGACAGAAGGGTTTCGGTTTCGATGGTGGAGACGAGCAAGAGAAAGGCAGCGAGCGGAGGATCGAAGCCCCGACAGAGACACGAAAGCTCGCCTCGAGAAAATTGCAGGAGCACGGAAGATCGCGAGGGGACCTCGCTGGTTTACCGAACTGGACGCGACGGTACCGGGAGGAGAGAGGAAACCAACGAGTGCCACTACTGTGTTAGACGTAGAAGCGATGGAAAAGCGACCCGGCCCCGAACCCGAGACGAGAGGAGGCAGCGAGCGGACTACTGCGTAGCAGAAGGGATCTCGAGAACGCGTTGGCCCCGCCCACGCTACCCGACAAGGATTCACTACGCCTCCACGAGAGAAGACACCGAGGAGCCGAAACGAGCCCAGGCAACAACCGTGGGGCTACCGTTGTCACTTGACGCGCGGCCGCTACGTTCCTGCCTTGGACGGAGAACATACAATAGTAAGCGTTATACAGGGTGAATACAAAAGTCTGAACCCCCCCTTTTATTTTTTAATCGAAGCAGACATGTCAATTTTGATGAATCCAATGAATAGGAAGTTATGAGTGGCCTATCCCATGGTGCACTTTTCATCATCCCAAATATGCAAATTAGGACACATTCAAAATTTATCTCAAAAACCGTAAGGGATAGAGAAAAAAAACCCAATTGCAAATTTGTTCAGCATAAAAAAAACAAACAAAACAAAAAAAATCATCCAAATCGGACCATCCAATCACCCACAATCACGTGGTGAACTGTTTGTAGCTTACAAACAGTCACACTGCACAAGGAAAACTGAATGTTGATATTTCCACCATGTAAAGCATGCAAATCAAAAAATTAACATAAATTACCATACATTTACTTTCATGAGGAAAAGCAAATAAAAGGAATGTTTCAGCACACAGAAGGCAGAACAATTCCAGGATAGCAAGCTACACTGTTCCGGAAATGGTCAACATGAACTCCTGCTTCGGAGAGGCAAGGAGAAACCTACATGCTGCAGTTAGGTTGTATCGAGACAGATACCCTAACGAACGCCATCCATCTCGTCAAACAATGCGTCACATTATTCAAAGATTCGAGGCTACAGGGAATGTTAATGCAGAACGAGGACGACCAAGGGTACAAGGCGACGAGGATACAACAACACTAGTTCTGGCTACAGTTGCTGCAAATCCCCACACAAGCAGCAGAGCAATTGCTGCAGATGTTGGGTGCCATCAGAAAACTGTTCTCATCATTCTACACGCACATCATTTTCACCCATCCCATATTCATTGTCACCAGGAGTTACTGCCATTGGATTATGTTGCTAGGGCCGCCTTCTGCAACTGGTTACTTACCTGCCTGGATGACAATGCAAACTTTATTCATGAAGTGTTGTGGACAGATGAAGCCCAGTTTACCAGGGATGGAGTTATCAACAGGCACAACCATCATCATTGGGCAGACGAAAACCCACGATGTCTGCGAGAAGCAATTCATCAAGTGAACTGGAGAATCAATGTGTTGTGTGGATTGTACAATGACACTGTGGTTGGACCGTATTTTTACGATGGAACACTGACTGCAGAACGCCACCGGGCTGAAATTCTCAACGTGGTAGTCACAGACTTCATTGACAATTTGCTATTGGCCTCCTATCAGCGCACGTGGTTTCAGCATGATGGAGCTCCTCCACATTACGGGTTGGTCGTTCGCGAGCGTCTAAGTGAGATGTTTGGATAAAATGGATTGGTCGAGGAGGACCAGTTCGTTGGCCACCCCCCCCCCTACCCTGATTTTACACCACTTGAATTTTTCTTGTGGGGATACCTGAAGGACAAAGTTTATGCTACGGAGCCCGGAGGATCTGGTTCAACGAATCCAGGAAGCGTGCCGAGGAGTGACACCAGCCAGGCTTGCCGATGTTTTGGCGTCAGTTTGGGTTCCGTGCCCAATTGTGTTATGGTGCCCACGGTCGTCACATCGAGCATTTTGATGATTAACTTTTTTTTTAAACTGTTTGAAGTAACTTGTTTGTGCACTGTGACTGTTTGTAAGCTACAAACAGTTCACCACGTGATTGTGGGTGATTGGTTGGTCCGATTTGGATGATTTTTTTTGTTTTTTGTTTTTTTTATGCTGAACAAGTTTGCAATTGGTTTTATTCTCTATCCCTTACGGTTTTTGAGATAAATTTTGAAAGTGTCATAATTTGCATATTTGGGATGATGAAAAGTGCACCATGGGATAGGCCACCCACAACTTCCTATTCATTGGATTCATCAAAATTGACATATCTGCTTCGGTTCAAAAAATAAAAGGGGGGGGGGTTCAAACTTTTGTATTCACCGTGTATAGTTAAGCTTAGTTAATGAAATAACTGCTAAGTACACTGTAAGAAAAATGTGTGCTACAAAAGTCTTCGTTGTAACAAGGGCATCCTTTGTATTTGTCTCTTTCCGACAGTATCCGTGGAACCTTCTTCATTACTGGAAACGGATGGATTGCCCCTGGAACTCAGCATACTGCCTCCATTACCTCACCGTACTAGATTATGCCAAGATTTTATTACTCGAACGGACATTTAATCAATGTACTTAGAACTTTAATTACCACTTTATGATTTATCCTGTTAGCCTGCAAAGTGTAGCAGTATAAGAAGGATATAATTAAATCAAATTTATTAAGTTAAATATTGTTGTGTTCCCTCTCTGATTAATTTACCCGTAACAGAAGGATTGAACCTCTTTTGTTGACTAAAGCCACACACACACATGCTGCAATTTTTGGTGCAAATTGTCGATTTACTTCAAGTACTTCTCCACTGTGATCGTTTCGTAAGGACTCAGGAAACTGTATTGGCTTAAGCCCTCTGAAATCTACCAAACACTCACTATAACCTTCTTTTGGTGCATCTTCGTTTTTGGAAAGTGTCTTGATACTTCATCGAGATCTAACCACTAGACTGAACGTCGTCGGTTGTCATAAAAGAATCATTTTTCGTCGCATGTTACAATACTTTTCAGAAAGGGTCATTTTTTCACGCAATAGACGCGTAGTACACACTTCCTGTAACTAAGGCGATATATTTTTTTAAACTTTGGTTTAGTTCGTGAGGCACTTATTTGTACAGTTGCTTTAGGTGCTCCAAACCTGTCGGATGACGTATGCCTTCGATTCGTCTTTGTTGATAGCTGACAAATACCCACGGCTTTCTCTATCTTCAGATTCTCAAGTTCACGATGATATTTTTCGAACCAATTTTGCATTGTATGTTTGTGGACGGTTCCATGACCGAATCGATGTTGATTTTGCGCTGCTTTATTGGCAAAGTTTTAACTCGAACAGCAATGTCGTTCGCATTTGCTTATTTTCCATCATTAATTCAATAGTGTAAATGGAAAACAAATCAACACTAAAGCATAAATCCATCAGGATAAGAATGAAGAGCGAAATCTGCTTTTTAAAGTGAGATATAACACGAACATATTCAAGCAAACATTTATTTCAATATTGAGCGACTTTTTTTCCAAGCAAACATTTATTTCAATATACAGTGGACTTCTGTTTTGCTTTGCTAATTTGCAAACATTATTATGACTAATGGCAAACATAATAACACGACGAACGAGATAATCAACACTGCCGCCCAATGTTCCGTAGAAATTTAGTTGTTTCCGCACAATGTGTATTAGAGAATGAAGGAAGAAAGTACATAATGCATAAACTTTTATAAAAGCAAAGATCATTAAACTAAAAGAAGCGTAATTAAATATCCTCATGGTATTATTAATATTGAAGCAGTGTTGAAACAAATAGATGAAAGTTGATTGAATAGGGTTTTTATATTTTTCAGGTGCGATGAAAGCTGAAATTTGTCTTCTATAATTTGGCTATTTTATGTTTTCACATATCCGAGAGAAGCACAAACATCCATGCCCACAGGGGCACTGGAAACTGCGACACGTCAACTCAAATACAGTGGTGCCTCGTACTTCGAATTTCATTCGTTCCAGGAAATCGTTCGAACTCTGAATTGTACGACGATCGAATCAATTTTCCCCACAGGATATATAGAAAGTTTACTAATCCGTTTCCCAAACTCTTCTAAACAAGACCCATTTTGATAAATTTAATTTCAAATTCGCATAATTTAAGTTTAAATAACGAAATTTTAAACCCTAAAAAAGAAGTTAAAACAAAAATTTAATAAAAATACGCAAATAATAAATAAAAGCATGAAAATTAAGCTTTCTGTATACAGTAATAATCAGAAGTGATGGTATCCCACATGGCTATTAGGAAATGGTAAAAAGTTGCTATTTCAAAGGAGAATCAATTTCCTTAAACACACCGTGTACGAGGGGTGGTCATAAAGCCATTACAATCAACATGGACTTCGTACGAAGAGACGTCACTTCCTTAGTGACTCGCCATCGTGGTTCCACACAGCCGTTGCTAGGAAGAGTTTAAACCATTTTTTTCTTTTGAAATTAATTTTGAGTCGTCATAAAAAACGTAGCAATACAATGTAGCTTTATTGCAGACATTCTGATCGCTTATGTAGCCAAACTAGTCTCAGAATCAGCATATCTAATGCTTAGCAACGACATGTGTGGAACCAAGATGGCGCGTTGCCAAGGGGTGGAGCTAACTGTTACGTCACTCGTGCGAAGTCCATGAAAAAACAATCGCTTTTTAAAATGTGTAGTGCCACTGTGAAGCGACATCCCTCGAGCGCTGGAGGATACAAAGCTGCGTTTGGTGCAGTACCGCTAAACGCCGCCAGAGCATCGAAAGTAACATGCCGCATCACAACGGAAAATTGGGAGGTGCGAGCCATTTTCCTGCATTTGAAGGGAAACAATGCCAAACAAATTCATGGGGCTTTGATGGCCGTTCATGGTCACAATGGCCCATCGTACCGTATTCACTCGATCTGGGTCCAAGCGACTTCTTCCGTTTCCCTCGCCTGAAGAACCCGCTTCGTGGACGGCATTTCCAAAACGACGACGACATCATCTTCGAGGTGGAGCAGTTCCTCAAGAGCCAAAAGAAGGACTTCTATAAAAATGGCATCCAGCAATTTATCCATCGTCGGAGGTGCATATGTGGAGAAGGACTGACGCTACAACCGTGCAGCATCACCCCATCTCTGTCTTTCGGCTTATTGTAATGACCCTATGACCACCCCTCGTACTTCTGGTATTATCTGTATTCTCTTCCTGTAAGCACTACTGATTCAAGGTTCTGGTTTTCTTACTTTCTTTTTTTTACAGGGAAAATGTGTTTATTGTAATCTTCCGACTTTACAGGCTTTTTGGGTGCCATGGTTAAACGTCAGGGTTAACCTTTAACTATTGATGTATTTTTTCCGTAACGTAACTGTTGACGTGCGGTTTCATAGGATAAAAATTTCCATATGAAATTTATTAATTATACTAATTGTGTCCGCGATTTCGTACGCGTATATCACTGAAACACAAACCTATGCCTTTTTTTAATATAAATATCCTCCTAGCCTTGAACCATGATCAAAACAAAGACATTAAGAAAACAACTAAAGGAATTTTTTATTAACTACAACAAAGTTTCTCTGTAAATAATATTAACAGTAGAACCACCAGGGTTGTATGCATAAAGACTGCTGGAATCCTTGACACGGGAAAGAGGCACATAGATTTGGCTCTGAGAAAAAAAACTGACACTGAGAATCTGCCCCTGTACTTTGTTGATGGTCATCGCGTAACATAAGCTGACTGGGAGCAATACACGTTTAAAACTGAAGGGAAAGTTATTTGCAATGAGGAGGATTCGGGGTATAAAAACGTAACACCTGCGCCGGATTCTGTTATTGGTCTTCGGGTTCGAGAGCCCTAGCATAATTGTGATCTTCGCACTTCACGTTCTTCACTTGTGTCAAGCTCTCCAAACGCCGCTGTGCGAGCTCTATGAGAATTCAGGCGAGATTCTCTGTCGGTGAAAGTTTCGGACTCGCGTGACAATGCATGGCGCTCTCGAGCTGCGGATAGACGCATTCCGCGCTCTTCGTTGCTCTCCAGACCGAAAAGCTGCTGTTCGAGTCTTTTGTGGCTTTAAGCGAGATTCTCTACGTGCTACCAGTCGTTTAAAAAAATGGGTAAATGTTATAAGTTTACGGTGCCGACTGTCTGGACTAATTTTTTGTGTGCAAATGGTATAAAATGTTTCGGGAAGGAAAAATTAGCTTTGCCGAAAAATAGCGTTCTGGGCGACCTGCGTCAGCGGCAACACCAGCCATTATCGAGAACATTAATAACATAATCAGAGAAAACCGCCGTATTTCCTTGAAAGAAGTGAGTAAAACATATCCTATGGATATGCGTGAGATATGGAACATGAGAAGTTTGGATACCGCGAAGTCTGTTCGCGTTGGATTCCAAAAAATCTGACACCAGAACTGACCGGCAATAGAATGGCGTGCAGTCTGCAACAGGAGGAAAATGCGTTTCTGCATGGCATTGCTACAGGAGATAAATCCTGGGTGCACTTCACATCTGAGCCTAAAACTGCAAGTATGACACCATCCAAATTCTCCGATTCGCAAAAAATTCAACGTTTCTCCTTCAGCTCGAAAGATTATGCTGTACAGTTTTTTGGGATATGCAAGACATCTTACATGCAGAGTTCCTGCCTCGTGGTACAAATGTCAACGCCGATACCTATTGTGAAACGTTGTCTAAACTTCGGCGTGGTATTCGGAATAAGCGACTAGAATAAGGAAACGATGTTCGACTTCTTTATGACAACGCACGCCAGCATATGGCCAACGTCGTCAAAGCAAAACTGGTCCGTTTCTGTTGGGAGGTTTTGGACCACCCAGCCTACAGTCCGGACTTAGAGTCCTCAGACAACATCTCTTTGGTCCCTGGGTGGTCAGAAGTTTGACACTGACCAGGAACTCAAATCTGCCGTGCGCCATTGACTGTATTCACAGCCGCCGGATTTCTATAAGCGGGGTTAACAGCCAACAGTCGGGACGTAGCGCCCTCGGACTACCATCTCATGGGTCCCACGAAGAGATTTCTGGGTTATCGGAGGTATGAGAGTGACGAGGTATTCACAGCCGACAGAGTTCTATAAGCGGGGTATTCTGAAATTGGTGCAGCGTTGGGATAATGCCTAAATCGTCAAGGTGCATTTGTGGAAAAGTAGATAAAGACGCATAGTTTCAGCTGCACAAAGTTATTTAACTGTATGTTTTGTGATTTTCTTTATAAAAAATAAAAGGCCTTACTTTCTGATGTTTCCTCGTATTTGATGTTTATTGTTGTCCAATTTTGTTTTTTGTAATTTTCTTTGTTTTTGTTGAATTTTTCGCAATTTTGTATTAACTTTACCGTCATAACTTGTCGGGTATTTTCGTTATGGGGGCTTGCCCCTTGCCGATTCTGATTTGTTCTGTTATCTATAGTAATTCTGATTGGTCTTGTAACTTGTATAAGTTGTGTCATATGTTTAGACCTTAGAGGACTCTGATTAGCTGTTTTAATTTCCGATGAGTCACCTGGATGTGTAGTGTTTCTTTCCTCATTTTCCTGTTAATGTATATTCGCTGAATGATGACTACAGTGTGGTCCAAATAATAATCAGGTACTTTGTAACGTGCAGTATATCTGATTGGAAGCAGATATGCGCAGTGGAAAATCAACACGCACAGTGAACGGATTAAACAGATAAATGAATAGTTTATTAATTGGTAAAATCTTAAATATTTAAATAGATGAAAATGCCTCTTCATTAACCTTAAAGGAGAGGGCTTCAAAATCAAACAACTAACCAAATATTAGCAATATCAATAACGCCTTAATACTACAAGGCACAAATCTAAAAACTTAACACATTGATACATTCATTCAATATGCGATAATCTTAATTGAACATGAAAAACAAAAGCAATATTGCATTTAAATAATCAGCAATGTCTACAATATAATAAAGCCTTGAAACAAAGTATGAAGAACAACATAAATAACTTAATGCGTAATCATATCAAACTACAAAAGCAAGAATGCTAACATATGCAGAAACACCCTGGTGTGACACTTATCGACCAAAAATACAATAATTATAATCACCACAAAAATACACAGAGCACAATTTATGTCACTTTCAGAGGGGTAATATTAATGATAATGTAACTGATAATTGCCCCAACACCAATTTTTGCAATTATCAATATAAGTAAAATACATCAAATAAATCACATTTGGGCTACCTCCGCTGCCTACGTTAATCTGCTTAACCTAGCATGTAAAGCGACTACGTCAAATAAGGCTACGTAATGCAGAATTATTTAGCATACATATAATCTTTAGTCCATGTCAATGGATATAGTCCAGTCCAAGTTTTAATAGTCTTATTCGGTAAAGCAGTAATGAATAAACAAATGATTAAGGCACAAAGACAAAGAATAAAGTCTAATTCAGTGGGATTTGATAAAACGTCCTTAGCCTAAGCGTAGTAATCACAGAGACCGCCTGTAATATGCTCATAATGGCTATCAGAATTATCATTGAACATATACTTAAGTAAATGAGTAACCCCATAAAGTCCCACTCTTCCTCCGACGGAAAACTACGGATAAGTTAGACTAATAACACTTTAGCACATTCACTTTAGAAACAGGCCATTGCAAATCTTAAGTGATATAGGAAATAATTACACATGCCTCCTGGCCGCACGCAATTGATTCGGGTTGAATTGCGCAGTTCGCGATTCCACAAATCACTAAATGCTGCTCGAGAAATTGTGGCATTAACGCCAACCACATAGTTCACTAGCACAAGAGAAAAAGCCTGTTCGGCTACTGACCTTTGAAAACATTGAGGAGCGCCTTGAACGTGTCCATGTTGAGTAAACACGCGGCTATTCCCACCGCTTTGCCACATCGACGAAATCTCCGCCGCGAAAGCTTCACTGCACGGCTCTCCTTCCTTCGTCGGTAAACACGTTAACGGCTGTCGCTCTGGCAATTCGGGCGGCGTTCGTCTCTCTCCGTCTGCCTGCCTTTTCCGCGGCTCCCACGGCCTTCCGAGCGGTTACATCTACCAGCTCCTGTCGTTTTCCATTTCCAACTCCTTTCTTCCTTTCTGAGCTTCGCGCTCGAAAACGACCCCTCTCTCTCATTGGCTGTCTCCTCGTGACGCAGCCTCTGACGTTGCCTCTTCCTTTCCGAGTGCAAAAACGATCGTGTCCGGAAATGCCCGATTCCACCGTCGTGCTCTACGATGATCGGGGATTACCGTGACATAGTTATTCGTTTAATCTTGTCTATTAAGTTTTTATTTACAGAGTTTTCTGTTTGAGTTCAATAAGTTGAGTTTGTTTAAACAGCAGACAGTTTGTGAATTTCACCACAGTTCGTGCTAATAGTGCAAGAGCTATTACTTTATGTATCTTAATAAGTTATGCAGTGTATGTGCTAAGTTCCCCCACCAATATACCAAATATCTCATTCGCATTAAAGACAAGATTAAAATAGAAATGAAAAATAATTATTGTTGCTGCATTGGTTTTATTCATAGGTATAAGGCCTGTTATAGTCTGTAAAAATAAATTGAATTTCTAAATTAAATTGAATTCACCCAGTTTTTCTTTGCTTAGACAAACTATAATTCAGTGTGTCCGTCCTTTCGAGCTGGATAGGAATGAAAGAAACTCGACTGATTGTCTTTAAATTCTCTTATAGGAAACTTTATCGACCAAACCCATGTTTCATTAAAATTGAACGAAAACTAAGTCCTTTTCTGGTTTCTAAGATCGATTATCCTGCAGCCAAAAAAAATTATGCAAGCAGGGACCGATCAATGACCACATAGTTTGCGACGAAACAAAACGTGAAAAATGTTGAGTATGTTCATTATAAAGTAAGAAAATTCAATTTTGATGTTCTTATGATAAAAAAGTGCATTCAATTATGATGTAAGTGATAAGGATGACGCACCGATAAAAATTATTTATTTGTAATGGAAGAAAAGCAACGTTTCTGAAATAATGAACTAAGCCGTGAGTTTAGTAGGTCACAAGAAATTCTTGAACTCTAAAAGAAAAATAAAAAGTCGATATTTGTAGCTTTTTCGACATTTGTACGAGATATAGTCTATTTTCATGAAATCGATAAAGCTGGGTTTGAGAGAAAATTCGATATATAATTTCGGCATAGTTAGTGAGCACCATGGTCGAATTCCAATAATGCCATTCTTATCCTTAATGAATAAATTTGGGAAGAAATCTCCTGGGTTTCTTCTCCGAGCTGGTCAATGGCTAGATATCGCAGTAAGGAGGAAGGATCGAGAAAGTAACTTTAATACCCCTTAAATTAATTGATAACAATCTTAGAATTTAAAAATCTCTTAATGCCAACAAAAAGAACGTCGTGGTATCCGATGACTTTCCGATGACCTGATTAAACAAATCTATATAAATAAAAGGCAATGTTCGTATGTGTATGCCCTATAGACTCAAAAACTACTCGACCGATTTCGCTGAAAATTTCACAGTTTGATCTTATTAGTGCCGGAGTGTTTAGAGAGTGGTTTGAAAGAAATCCGATTGGTAGCAGTGCTGTTTTTGCATTTATTATGAAATAGACTTGGATTATGCTTGTTTGCTTGCGTGTGCGAACAATCAGCCCGTGGTCTTTGAGTCAATGTCGTGTATTTTTATGATGAACAAACAGAGCAAACAGGGGATGAGGTTAAAAAATAAAATTTAATTAATTCGGTTTGGATTTTTATAACAATACTAATATTGAGCAAGTGAATAGATGAGGATAAATATCACAATTAATTAAATTTCATGAAATATACTTAAAAAATTGTATGAAATAGTATTAAATTCACTGAAGTTTATCGATATTCAAAAGCAAACTATAATTTCAACAGCCTTTTTTGCCTTTAATTGAAATAGATTCCATTCAAACATACGAACATTGCCTTTTATTTATATAGATTTAATACTTTTTTATAATTATCCCCCTGAAAACGTGAATCATTAAGGGAAGCATCGTAGCCGATTAAAAAGATGGTCAGTTGACTTTTCAGTGCTGGGGCCTGTCTTTTTCGTCGGCTACAGCAAGCGTTAATTTCATCCTCCATTGTTGACGCAATATACGATGAATCGATTGTTGACTGTCAAATCCTCGGAAGATAAGAATCGTCAGAAATTGCGATTCTGAGGGTTTGGCATGGATAAAACAAAAATCAAGTCATTCAAGAAGAATGAACACCCCCGATCGCAATGGACCCGCGGAAGAAAGAGAGAAGAAGAAGAATAAAGGCAATTGGATAATCCAATGCGCAGGTACGGTACAGAATCCTCCAGAGGCAAATAACAAGAGGAGGACGAAGCATGGAAATCAGACAGTGCTCGATGCTCGCCCGATGTCAAGCAAGAAGTCAGATGTCCGCCCTGATGATGACCCGACAATAATTCATGGATCCAATCTTGGTCGCCGGAGAAAAAGTTGGAAAAGAAACAGAAGTACAACCGCTTTTGCTTCCCACACATCTCATACGAGTACCTCCTTTGAAGCGACGGATCCACGTTCGGACGCATCCTCAAGTGGACCAAGGGAGTGCCGAATAAACCAAGCGGAACGAAGGCATCGGAGACCGGGAAAGAGAAGTAGTAGTTGCCGAGTGAATCCACCCCAGCAGCCACGGAAATATTACGGGCCTCGCCGCTGTCAAGAGGATCGGTTCACCCAAGTTGCTACCAGGGCGAAAACGACAGTCCCAGGACCGGATCAAGCGCGTAAGCTAAATAGGCACATAAGTTCGCAATTTGTTAATGACTTTCCCAATGTTAACGATAATGCGATAGGACCTGACTTGTTTCTTGAGTGCTTGACAGAAAAGCAAAGCGACCCCGTCCCGCAGCGACTTCAGTGCGGCACAAAGCCCAGGAAAATTTGAGGACCCTTCGCCCCTTTCAACCTAAAGTCTGACCGCAGCAGTAACAGCCACTACGAAGGAACCAGCCTTCTGAGCCGAGGCATCAATCACGGAACACGCCGCCCGTACGAAGCCGTGTACCCCGATTCATTTCCCGTGGGAGGTCGAGACAATTGAAGCGATCTACCCCCTAACTG
Organism: Rhysida immarginata; assembly: GCA_023313115.1. Lineage (NCBI taxonomy): Eukaryota > Metazoa > Arthropoda > Chilopoda > Scolopendromorpha > Scolopendridae > Rhysida > Rhysida immarginata. Next base: position 443,572 of record JAHWFO010088230.1, on the reverse strand, counting down.
ACCTAGCCGGTATTCTCGCGGGACACCCTACTGAATATCCGCGCTTGGACTCGGGATTAGCCTCCAATGCTCACCTGCCCCGGTTGAGAAACCTAAATAGGTCGCTGCCTTCCGCGTTAACGGTGCCAACCAGTAGGAACCACTCGTTTCATCGACTGAACGTTTTCCCTGGACCACTTACCTCCTATAAGCCGATTTCACCCTTACCGATCGATTGCACAGCTCGTCTGAGAGATCGAGCAGTTTCATCTCGGATGCCTACCCAGCCGACACAAGAAGCAGTAATCGAATTGGACTGAAAGACTTAATTGTGATATTTATCCTCATCTATTCACTTGCTCAATATTAGCATTGTTATAAAAATTCAAACCGAATTAATTAAATTTTGTTGTTTAACCTCATTCCCTGCTTGCTCCGTTTGTTCATCATAAAAATACACGACATTGACTCAAAGACCACGGGCTAATTGTTCGCACACGCAAGCAAACAAACATAATCCAAGTCTATTCCATAATAAATGCAAAAACAGCAGTGCTACCTATCGGATTTCTTTCAAACAACTCTCTAAACACTCCCGGCACTAATAAGATCAAACTGTGAAATTTTCAGCGAAATCGGTCGAGTAGTTTTTGAGTCTATAGGGCACACACATACGAACATTGCCTTTTATTTATATAGATTACTGTCTTCCATAATTTTTATACTTGAACATTATATAGGGCCCAGGGCTTTTTCGTTTATATACTTTATAAAATTCAGTGATTTTTTTAAAAACACTTTAGTGCTTCAGTTGCCGAATTGGTAAATTTTGACAAAATTTGAAGTTTCCACGCAGCTCAAATTCTGACATGTTGTATTAGTTTCTATCCTACAGGTTCTTTCATAGACGACAGTCAAGATAAAAGAGTACACACAAGTACTAATCTTATAATAAGCAATAAAATCTAGTCAACATGGATCCGCAACTGGACAGTTTGCGGGATAATGCAAATTTTATCTTTAGAACAGTCTCTGATTTGTTTATACGGCGGGCAATCGTAAAGTTGCGGCAATCATGCGAAGATAGAGGTTGATGATAATGTTAATGCTTCTCCACATACACACCAGAGGTTTTGACGCAGTTTCCAACAGATGGAGGAGATATTGGAAATCATATCAATGAGACCGCATGTCAACGGTCTCATAGTTAATGAGTCAGTAGTTAAAGGTTAACCCTAATGTTTAATCATGGCACCCAAAAAAGCATTAGGGCTTGAAGATTACAATGGACAGTTTTTCCCTTTAAAAGAGACGGAAAGAGAACCAGAACCTTATATCAGTAGAGCTTACAGGAAGAGGATAGAGATAAACCATAAGTACGAGGGGCGGTCACAAAGTCATTACAATCAGCCGGAAGACTGAGAGACGGGGTAACGATGCACGCTGATAGCGCCAGTCCTTCTCCACATATGCACCTTTACAGGGCCACATACTTCTTCCAACGATGGACGACTTTATAGAAGTCCTCCTTTTGGCCGTCGAAGAACTGCACACCTCAAAGATGACCTTGTCGTTGTCTTGGAAATGCCTTCCACGAAGTTAGGCTCTTCAGGTGAGGGAAGAGAAAGAAGTCGCTTGGGGACAGTTCGAGTGAATACGGCGGATGGGGCAGTATTTCGAATCTTAGGTCCGCCGCAACGTGCATGGCCGCATGTGCGGAATATGCTGGTGGGTTGTTGTGCAGAAGTCTAACTCCTTTGGACAGTTGGAGGGGCGTCCGCTCCGAGGTTCATCTTTCAAGCTTGTCTGGCCGCACTGGAAACATCGTCGCCACATGGCGACTGTCTCGTACGATGGAGCATTGTTACCATAAACGGCCACTAACTCCTCATGGGTTTGGCGTTGTTTCAAATCCAGGAACCTTATCCACGGCTCGCATTCCAATTTTCCAACGGGTACTGCACCAAACTCTGCTTTGTATTCTCCAGCACTCATGCAATATCTTTTAGAAAGAGTATCTACCAAGTCGAAAGCAAAAAATAAAAGTTTGTTAAGTGACATTGTTATGATAGCAGTTGCGGCGATATACACTTCGTCATAATTTAAAACAAAAAATCTTAGTTTACTACAATAATGAAAAATATGTTTTAAATTTGAAGGGAAAAATGCACAAGTTTTATGCTAAATGGACCCCGATATGGAGTCAAATTAAAAGAAGGTTTGATGTGATTAAGTGACTCCATTTTAAATATTCGTTTTTTTCGTTTATGTGTTGTTGGTTGTTTGTTTTGTTTGCATGTTATAGTTTTGTTGTGAGAAGTTCGTGAGAATGTTAAAGTGTGTTGACTTTATGTGGGGTTTTTTTGAAGTGAATACTATGGTGATATAAGAAAACTAAAATATAAACAGATGATATTATAACAGTTTGTCTGGATCTCGTAAAAGATCATATATCTGAGTATCACAAAGGTACCTCAAGCATTTAGAAAATCATGGAAGCTTATTTCACAAAGTGACAAATATGCTTCTAGACCATAACGCCAGCATATAAACAGAGTGCCTCATCTAAAGTGAGCCAATAGCCAACTTTTAAAATAAAAATCTGACAGAGTACTTTCAATGGAAGAATTATTCTACTTTTATGCGAAGGGTTTTTAAGTGTACTCCATTTCCAAAATAACAAAAGCAAGCAAAAGACGCCATTTTCGAATACGGAAATCAACTATGAAATGTGCAATGGAAATTCCTATTTTTAATGGCATTTTCGGATTGTAGACAACATTCGAGAAATGTTTTATTCTTGGTCTTTTTTCAATTGATCCAACCGTTTTGGAGATAGAGGCAGTGAAAGTATGGTGTATATTGGTTAGGTTAGGTTAAGTTAGGTTTGCAATCTCATAAAAACCCCTCACATAAAAGTACAATAATTCTTCCATTGAAAGTTCTCTGTCAGATTTGTATTTCATAGATTGGCTATTGGTTCACTTTAGGTGAGACACTTTGTATAATAACAATCACTGTTGTCAGAACCATCGTTTAATAAGGTTGCCTAATTGATTTTCGGAGGTGTTCAGAAAATTATGACTTGCACAGTATACAACAAATTCTTTGTATATAATTTCCTTTGAAAAATTGTCAATGCTTGTAGAAGTGGTGATCGATCTTTTGGTCCCAATCTAGTGAAAAAGGCTGAATGAGAGAGGGTTTCCTAATCTAATAATTGTTAATGTGATATGTGGAGTCAGCCTCAGAACATTTATTTGCCGCTGCCACTTATTGATGGCGGAATAGGCACTGACCATTACAATCGTTTTTCATGCATCGTATTTCGCTGTGTTAGGTTTTATCTCAAATGAAGAATGAATAACGTGCGAAATCAGATGCTAACAATCAAACGAACAGTTACTGTCGTTGGACATCGTCATTATTATAAAAATTTACATTTAACGCCAATAGATGGCGCTGCTTTGCTTCAACAGTACGGTGACTTTATTATTAAAATTTAGCCGTAAATTGACAAATTGGGAAGGCGCAAACAGGGCAGCAATTATCCAAAAAATACTGTTTACCAGTGCTACCATTGCTACCATGTTTGCGCCATAAATTCATCAGTATACGGCCTCGGTGCTGTTTTATAAATCATTTTATTCGCTGCATATTAGTCTATGCTGAGTTTCATATGATTGAGGAAAAAACTAATGTAATATTTCATTCTTGTAGACTATCTCTCTAAGCAATGTATAGACGAAGTATTATCAAATCGCTTCCAAACTTCTCATGAATTTTATTTTTATTTGGATTAAAATAAAATACACAAGGAAAGACTTAACGTGTATAAACCTCATGGAATATCGGCTGTCTGAAAAAACCGTTGCTCTCGAGATATCCACGTGAGCAACAATGCTTGCTTGATATTGGCAGGATGTCAACAATACTGCATACAAGCAATCACGTATGCAGCGCGTGGTTCGGCTATTAGATTTGTTCGGATATTTTTATCCATAACCGAGGTGCGATGAGGTTATTTAGTTATTTTTTTTTATTTATTTTTTTTGGTCACGCAATCAGTGAGGCGACCATGAAAACTTTGATGATCCAATGATGTCGTTAATTTATTTATAATCTAAAGCATAAGATAAAACCGAATATAACATTTTAAGTTTATTAGAAATACAAATAAAAAATAAATTACTTTTCTTATTGTTTCTTGTATAATCATATTCTTAATAGTAGTTATTCACAGACTAATTACAGTAGCTCTCAGGAAATAAGGTACACTTGTTTTTTTGGCCTGAATTTTAAATGGAACAATCAGTAGAGAAAATTAACGTTAAAGCGTATAGGAGTTGCAGACTATGTAATTTAAGGTATTATAAGACCACTAAGCTGACGTTTTATTTTACAAATAAATAAAATAATATTTGTTTCATGATATGAAAGAAATCATTGTTGATTTTTTCATGATTTTTATATAAGAATAAAAAAAATTAGTTATAATGCATTTTACACTGTTAAATATTTATAAGTATCCAGTGTTTGAAATTGGGAAAGAATTAAATAGGGGCTCCGTTATTAACAATGACATAATACAGTATATTCATCCTGATATTGAGCTTATTAAATTTTCAAGTGTCTTTGGAAATTGCATCCCGTGCATCTATTTTGCTTTTCGGAGCGCATTTTCATATTGCTTATTTCCAGTATAAACCTTCCTACTAAGGACACCCCATAGGTTCTCCATAGGATTAAGATTGGGGCTATGAAAGGACCAATCCAAAACGTTGATCTTTTCTTTTACAAACTATCTTTTCGTAGAATTTGATACCTGGCATGGAGCATTAAGCTATTGAAATACCCCTCAGGACCTCGAATATGTGGACCTAAAGGCATCGATCAATTGTAAAGCATATCTTGATATAAGTCTGAATTGATTCGGTTATTGACAATAACCAAATCTGCTTTCCCAAGAAATCCAAATGCAGCCCATACCATGATGGAACCTCCCCGAAGTTGTCGACTGTATCTGTCTCTGGGCTCTCTTCTTAAATCATTCCAATAACAGTTCTAGCCTATGGCCTCTTACGCACTGTCGACTGGTTGCTAACCCCCAGGTTGCCAGCAAGCTCGAGACATAACTAGAATAGTTATCGTTTACGCACGTGGTTTCGGCAACCCGTAAGTTAGTTACTGGTGTCCGGTCCAAAAATAAAAATTTGGAGAACACCCCTTATCGTTTTGTTTATTTTTGAGAGCGACTGAAATTCAAGTTATTCTATCAACAATATCTTTCTGAATTTTCATGATATTTGCTTGGGCGTTTTAGAAGAGTAGCTCTAAACATTTGGCTAAGAAATTTTGTAAAATACATTTTGGTAAATCTAGCACATGCGCAGTTAAACATAATTTAGTAAAAATGCTCATATTTCATCAAATATTTAATATTTTCATATTCTGATTGCAGGTTGTTGTCTATATTATAATTTGTCAAGTTTCTTGAAAATGGGATTGCATTGGGTTGAATACGCTGCATGTTATAAACAAAAAACTTACGAAAACAATTCGATTTTTTTAAAGAAATCTTTATATCTCCATGAATATACGTGCTATTCTCATATAAATGAATACGTATAAGTAAAAGAAGCTTCTTAATGCTATGTTAAAGCTACAACGCATTTCAAGCGTTATTTTTTTCAGGGTGATCCCAAACATTTTTTTGGTTCACTTTGTTGCTGGTCCCCTATTTGCCTGCGGGACAAAACTTTCGCTGAAATATATGAGGTGTAACGTACTCTTTACACCCCTGAAGTTTCAGGATAATTAGTCAAGTATTTTTCTAGATATTCGACAAAACGTTTAAAATCGAAAGTGTCCAATTACTTTCTTCCAATCAGTGTATATGAGCAGCTCAAAAAAGTACTTTGCACTATTTTTTGCGTAAATATTTTTGTAAATCCTGTTTTTACAGCATAATACATCTATTTCTGTTACCATGTAACTATTCCTATATTGAAAGTGACATAAAAATTCATTATGTTTACAGCAGCAGAAATATTTTCCTGGTCTTATAATTCTGAGCAGCAGTGTAGCTCTGCGCCATGTATTCATCGAGGGTACTCAAGTTGGGCAAAAGCATTTATCATGGATAGAATGTTGCATACCTCACACAGTTATTTTCCGAAATAAATGTGAAATTTTTTTTACCATGTATCTTTTATGTTATAATACTTTCTTAAGTTCAATGTTTTCCCTGAAATCTAGTAGTAACAGAATACTCTTTAAATGGTCTGTGCGAAATTCCAAACCCCTATCTCCGAACTTCTATGAGGCCTCACGAGATTGAACAATTTTCCCGCCCTCAAAATCGCTTTAAGCATGCTAGCCTGATTCTCACAACAGAACCAGCGCTAGAAGCTTTGGAAACGCACGGGCAAGCGAAATCGTTCATATCCATATGAGGGTTTGGATATTGTCATAAACGCCATGCAATTAGCATGGATTCCAGCTGCAGCACTCTTCTCAGTAGCCTCATTCTTGTAGAGATGCCCAAACTAATTTTAACGAAACTGCATTTCGTGGATTAGCTGCCCAGACCAAATCCAAGATGACCAATTCATGGGGAAAATCAAGTCGTAAGCTATGATAGCTTTTATGCTCATGAAAAGAAACTACGCCGTAGAAAGAATAGACGAAACGTAGAAAATAACGCCACACAGGGTTGAAAAGCGTGTACGGGGACAATGCCCCATCAATGACTTGTAGTTTTCAAAATGGCCAAATCACCCTGTTAGAAGACACCCGCCCTGAGCAGCCTTCCATTATTAGAAGGCACAAATCGAACAACAAGTGCAGACCCATGTCTTTCGAGATAATGGAACAGACAATGAAAAGGTGCTGTTAGTAACATTTCCCATGCAGAACTTTACATGACAAAGGTTCCCGCAACGTATATAGTGCATTTGCTCACTCCATTCCAGAGACAGTGCTACTTACGGAAACTCGTGAGTCGAAATACTGTCTCATTCGACATGATACCCAGAGACTGCATCCTTTCCTTATGCATGAAAAGCACGAGGTTTGAACACAAATTCCAAGATGGCGAGATTATCTTTGAGGTTGAACAACTCCTTCAGTGCCATACAGAAGTGTTTTACACACACTAGCCAATGAATTAGAAACCCGTGATGAATTACTGTACTGGTATGTAAAGCGGGGTCACCGGTCAGAAACGATTGTGATATGCAAATGAATGCAATCAAGTGAGGTACATGCTCATTTCCAAGCTGCAAGTACAGGGTAGGAACAAGCTGCAGCTGCTCAAGTTAAGCAAAATGGGGAAAACAGCAGACCTGTCTGAGTTCCAAAAAGGAGTTATTGTGGGAACCCGTCTAGCTGGAGCTACGATTTCCAGGACAGTACAACTGACCGGTATCTCAAAAGGTCAGGTCTCCAAGGTGTTCAATGCTTGGAAATGGAATCCACAAGAGTTGTCGAAACAGCAGAATTGTGGGTCAAAACAATTAACACAGACAGGGACCGACGTCGTCTGAGACGGATTGTGCAGCAAAACCGAAGTTCTACTGTGGAGCAACTGATGGCAGACTTCAATAAAAGATTATCGCAACCTATCTCCTTCAGAACAATGCGCCGAGAGTTGAAGCGAATAGGGATGGGAAGTCGCATGCCAGTGAGGAAGCCCCTGGTGTCAGAAACAAACCGGAAAGTTCGCCTGCAGTGGTGTAAAGAACGATGTGACTGGACAGTAGACGACTGGAAAAAGGTGATGTGGTCGGTCGAGTCACGTTACACATTGTTTTGCACCGATGGCCGGCAGAGAATTTGGCGGCAGCCCCATGAAGCGATGGACCCATGTGTTGTGAACACAGTTCAAGCTGCAGCAGGATGTGTCATGATATGGGCCATGTTTTGTTTGTATGGCAAGGGTCCCCTGATATTCCTTGACAGTCGGGTGAAAACCGAAGACTATCTGAACATTGTTGCAGATCAAGTCCATCCTGCAATGGTGCATTTGTACCCAAATGGTGACGGGTTCTTCATGGACGACAGTACTACTGTCCATCGAGCAAGAATTGTTCAGGAGTGGTTTTTGAATCCGATCGAGAATGTTTGGGACATGTTGGAAAGAGACATTCGTCGAAGGCATCCGCTTCCGTCTACTCTGCAGGACCTGAAGGTCTCTCTGACGATGCATTCGTCTGCGATTACCTTACCTGCATTGCAAAAGCTTGTAGAGTCCATACCAAACCGCGTATGTTCTGTAATTACTGCCGAAGGAGAGTCAATACCATATTGAATGAAGGTTTCTAATTCATTGGCCGCTGTGTGTACATCAAAAAACTCTGGCAGATAATTTATTACTGGGGGAAGTCCATAACAATGGGTGGAACATGTCGAGAAGGACTGACTAATCTCTCACTCCAAATACTGAAAAATTTTCCAATGTAAAAAATTTATTACCGACGCTGTAGCACTTGAGTGTAGATTTAAATCCATACATGCTCATTTATTTCTTACCTTGTCTCCGTGGTTGAGTATAAACCACATCTTTCTTGAAAAATTATAAAGTGCTTTTAACTCTGAGTCAAACCTGAAAATGTGAATAAGCACATTGTATATACATGCACATAGAAAATCTTTGGAAAGCCAAGCATAGAGCGGCCTTCCTTTGCTAAATATAGTCTATTTTTATTTTTCAAAATGAGCCCCGCTTTAGAAGCGGAACATCCAAAAATTTTGCATGCTTCTAGAAAAAGGAACTACCTCATTCGATAAACTGTCAAGCAAGAAAGCAATGCATTAGTTTTGCAACATATAATTAACGACTTCTTTTCTCCCAACCATATGTGCACACAAAAGGCATTGTAGCTGGGCTCTGAACTTTTGGTTTGCATTTAATAAAAACATTCCAAAGATCGAGTCATCATCAAGAGATATTATTTCTATTTTGTAATATACTGTTCTAATATTTTTGCTCTAATTTCTAATTACGTTTCTAAACAATGCAATTCAACAAAGCTGGAAAACAAAGCGAAGCTCTCCTTTTTCAAATACATGTATATTATTAATCCCATTTTTACCTATGGTCATGAGTCTAGGGTAATGATTCGGTCGCGATCGCGGATGCAAGCAGCCGAAATAAGATTCCTGAGAAGAATGGTATGTGTTAAACTAATAGATAGAATGCACAACAGCACAATCTCAGTTACCCAATATAGACAATTTTGAGAACCTGGGCTCTTCTCGCATGGGTATTACCATTTTGGACATGTGCCTGAAGGCGGAAGATCGCGAGCGATGGAGATTCCCCATGGGACTACAGTCTTCGCGACCCGATGTTCAGAATCATTTCGAATGGGATGCATTTTTGCGAATGTGAAAAAAATTTCAGGGTTGAGATTTGAGATGGTTGGTTGGTTGGTTTATTAGAATATTTGGCGTCGACTACTAAGGTCATTTTGCGCCTTTTACACAATTATATCTGTACGCAGCCCGGGACAAACACAAACATCCAGGCCCACGGCAGGATTCGAACCCACGACCAGGCGGACTCGAGAACTAGAAAGCATAGTTCGATTTGAGGTGGAAGACGGTGTGTGTGTGTGTGTGTGTGTGTGTGTGTGTGTGTGTGTGCGCGTGCGTGCATGCGCGCGCAGAGAACACTAATTAATTAGAGAGAGTAATAAAGTATACAGAGGGGTTCCATTACAGGAGGCTGGAACTCAGATCACCAGGATCAATTCGTAACTACTCTTGTTGACACGCTTTCCAAAGACCCTCCATTATTCGCAGTCGTCTCTTTCCGAGGTCCCGTTAAGTAGGAGAAAGCCATAAAAATCCATAGTTTCTGGGGACTGGACGAATATGTCGCCGAATAGAATGGTACGTATTCCGTTCCTTGGTGCAGCCATACTTTGTTTATCTCTGTACCGTACAAACCGGGGATGCCACATGTAAATACGAGGGTTAGAACGTTAGTCTGATTATTCATGGGCTCTACCTTCTGCCTTTGACTCAACTCTGTATAAAGTAAAGTTGCCGTTGTGACTGTAATCTGCCACGAACATAAAACCTTTTGAAAATGTTTCCTTGCATTCACGGTACCATTTTATGAAGTCATTAGAATCGCTCGCACGATATAAATGACTCGGCTCTTGTTGCAGTCGCTTAAATTAACATACGCGTCTTCTAGCCCTGTATTACTAACCCTCGTTGCATCGACTACGCTGTTTTCTAAATTTCTTCTTAACTTTCGCGCATTTGTATATAAACTCTCCTGCGATTAGCTAATCTCACACAGTCTTCTACTCTAGTTAGGGATGTAGATAATTTTTCCATAGGCCTAAAAGTTTTCTAATAGTTCCAATATTTAGAGACCATGACTCGTCGGATTGACGAAGGTTTGTAACAACGAAACTTATTTCTAACCCTTCAAATGTTATTCTTTTTTTTTGTTAATTCAATCATAATTATAATTTTATAGTTCGAGGTATGCCAATAGCATTTAAGTGTAAAATTCTTATTTGAATGTAAGGTGTGTTAAGAAAGTATAAATACACGTCTGCAATCAGAATTTTGAAACATTTTTTTCGAACAAAATAGTTTTATGAACAGATATTACATTTTAAATGAACAAAATATCACACATTTGTGGCAAATAGCTTTCGAATAAATGGAAAAAATAGGAATATGCAGAATTTTGCCGTTAAGAAATTATGAATACACCCGTCAAAACTTCGACTACCAGATTGAATTAATACTGCTAATCAAGCCACCCTATTAAATAAACAGGACCTGCCTACTGCAGTAACTTAAGCAAAATGTTGATAAAATGTTTATACTAAAATGTTGATAACTAACTTTCGATTCGACTGCAGAAATCCATTTTGAAGAGGGCCAAATGCTGCACAGAAAACAAATTTTCTTTTCGTAGAATGAAAAGTCAGTTTCTTGCGCACAGCGCAACTGGTTTGAAGAAAGCAAAAAATTATCATGAGCAAATACGAAATTTCGCTATCGTATTTTTTTGGTTTTCGTATGAAAAATCGCAAACTGTCTATTAATATTTTTCCTTAGAAAACATGTCTCTCAGTCGTACAGTTCAGTCATGTGTGATTGTTGTCATCTATTTTGCATAAAATATTAATTTAGCAAAATTTCATGTCACCCACTAAATGAAATATTTAGGAGAAATATTCGTATATTAGAGTTTCTGTATGGTGAAAATAATATGTTTTTCTTTTCCTTGGAACTTGCCTAATTAATTTTCGAGGTGTTCACAAAATTATGACCCGCACCATATACAAAAACTTCATCGTAAGTCTTTACCTTCGACAAGTGGTCTAGTGCTCAAAGAAGTGATGATCGATCCTTTGGTGCTGAATGAGGGAGGTATCTAGTATTTAATGAGATATGTAGTGTCAACCCAAGAGGATTCGGATGCCGCTGCCTCACTTATAATGTAGATGAGCGTGTCATCATGAGACCCATAATAGCACAGGCTTAGTGGTGGCATTGACCATTACGGTCGGTTTCATTCTCGTATTTCGCTGTGTTTAAGTTTCATCTGGGTTGAAGAATGATTAACGTGCGGCGTTAGATGCTAACAATCGAGTGAACAATTACATCGTTATTATTTTAAAAAATTTCCAATTATTGTCAATAGATGGCGCTGCTTTGCTTCGACAGTACAGTGCCTGTGTTAAAAATTTTTTGGCCGTAAAATGACAAAATTGACTGGCGCAAACAGGGCAGCAATTATCCGTAAATTACTGTTTACCAGTGTAACCATTGCTACCATGTTTGCGCCTGAGATTCATCATTATACAGCATTGGTGCTCATTTATAATCATTTTGTTTGCTACATATTGGTCCATTCTGAGTTATATATGGTGGGGTGATCAGTAATTTAATATATGTCACTCATATGGGGAACCTCTCAAACCTATGTTAAACGATTTGATGAAATCAAATGCTTCCAAATATCTCATGAATTTTATTTTTATATGGATAAAAATAAAACACACGAGAAAAGAAGTTACGTGTATAAACCTCATGGAATATAGGCTGCGTTTGAAAAGCCGTTGCTCTCGAGGTATTCACGTGAGCAACAATGCTTACTTGATATTGGCAAGATATCAACAATGCTGAGCAATCACGAACGGAGCGCGTGGCTCTGCCATTAAAATCGTTCGGATATTTTAGTCGAGATGAGGTGAGGGTATTTATTTTATTTTATTTAGGCTATTTATTTATTTTTGGTCATACAGTTAAGTGAGGTGATCATGAACAAACTGATGATCTAATGGTGTTTAGATCCATGTATGATTTAAAGAATAAAGCAGAATATAACATTTTAAGTTTATTAGAAATACAAATAAAACATAAAATTAATTTTCATTTCCTAAATTCCATTTACTATCTATATCAATGACGTATATTAAAGATAGACTCCGAATCCTATTGTTGTAACTTGAAGCAAATTGGGAAGCTCCATGCCCATAACTGTCATGGCCGAAAGTGAGTGAAGATAATGCAAAATACATGGCTAAACAAAAGAGTAACTGATTAATAATTCTTTCACACGCCGATCACGGAGTGATAAGTTTATCTTTTCGTTTACTTTGTATTTGAAGTATTTTATTATATTTTATAAACAATTTTTCGATCATGGTTTCAATTTCAATTTCGTTTCGATTGTCTATCAGTTACGTATTTTCATTTTAGTTACGTTTTTTGATATATTTTTATGGAAAATGATTCCTGATCCTTTTTCTTTAATGTTTGTACAGTTGTACGCAGTTTAACTTTGAAGAATGGCTTTGAATTAATTATTTCTCGGGCCCAAAATCTTCAAAAACAAAGCAGCCAGACAGCTGATTTCTCCACCCACGGCTCACTCCTTCCCAGAACTATCATGGCTCAATTTGCTTCACTTTTTTCCGCTGTTAACAATAGGATTCGGAGTCTATCTTTAATATACGTCATTGATCTATATGATCAAATCCCAAATAATAAACTATTTCTAGACGGACTATTTCTAAATATTTAAGACCACTCACGACACCTGGACATTTAATATGCAATCTAGAAATCGTCGACATCATTAAAAATAGTATACTAACTTGCACAAGACTGCATAGAATATTTCATATTTTTTGTTTTTACAATGGCAAGAAATAAAATAATTTTTATTCAGTGTGAATAAAATAAGACCACTGTCTACAAGCATCTTAAATTTAAGACCACATGTATTAAAACAGCAATATTTTTTTTCTAACATTTATTTAGATATCCTTTAACTCTGAGAAGCACATTTAATCGTTTTGGCATGCTTGATACTTGATTAGAAAATTTTTGAGTCGTTATTTTTTTTCCATTCTTCAATCAATACATTTTTAATTGGTCAACAGTAGTTGCCTTTCTATGGGCTTCTCTGCGCTTTAAAAATCTCTACAGGTTCTCTATTAAGGACAGATCAGGACTATTTGCTTGTCCAAATGCTTTATATCTTCTTTCTCCCCTGCTCACAGCGGGCGAAAATGACAATCTAGCCGGAAAAAAATCATTTTGCATACTTTTAATTTTAGACTTTTTTTTCTCGTAGAAATGTCTCTATTAGTAACCGATGTTACTTCATCTTACAAACAAAATGTTATTCCAACTCATTAGCGTTTTAGAATACCGAATTATACATATTTGCCACATATTTGCTACTCAGTTATATCGCCACAAAATAATTGTAAACACTGTAGAACACACTGTCCTCATCATTTTGAGCTGGTAAGCGATACTTGTAGGCCTTTCAGTTGTTTACATACGAATGCAACATATCCGAGTGAGAACTGGCAGTTTATACAGACTTTTAAACTCGTTTCAAGGGGTGTCACAATAACATCAACTGCTCTGAGTAGATTATGTTGTACACATCAGACTGTGTTAAAACCATAGTGCGGTAAAAACATTATTACGTTTTTTGTACAAAGATGTAGGCCACTGAAATTACTCATGGAGAACCCTGTGACGTGCTCCTGGATAAAACGGAAACAAAACACTCGCTACCATCGTTTGTCATCAGAAAACTAGGTTTGGAGAATTGTTCTGAAGACATTCTTGTGAGTGTCAGTAAAACAGTTCAAACTTTACATGTAAGTTCTCTTTATTAATACATCTAGTATCGTTTGAATTATTGATTATTGATCATATCAATTATTGAATTAAGAATCATTTTTAAATTATCATTTTATACGTATTGCAGGTTACATGTTTTGGGGAAAGATTTGGTATTAGAAAGGAAATGAAGTATTGGCATGTGACTGATATTTGCATCACCCTGTACATACGCATAATACTGTATAGTGTTATTTACAAAGTAGGTATAAGTATATACACTGTCGGGGGTGGCCGTGGCCTGGTTGTCTCGTCGGTTGGCTTGCCAATCGATGGAGTTCAGCAACTTCAGGCGCGGCCAGCTGCTGGTTGGGTGACGGCCAGGGCTTGAGTGGCCACTGCTGACGGAACAGCTATTTGGGGCGCGGCCGTTGGAGGACTTTGGTCTGACCCATTTGCCGATTGACCATAGCTGGTTTTCCAGCAGTTGGTGACAGCCTCTGGTTCGTTTATCCCCAGCAGCTCTTCCATCATGAAACCCCCCGTGCTTCGGAGGGCACGTTAAGCCGTCGGTCCCGGCTGCTACTGTCAACTCGTAGCAGTCGTTATTTACTGGGATGGCGCAAAACTCCCTCGTAGGAGTAGGTGCCGCAGATTATCGCTTGCGATAATCTACCCTCTGTACTAGATACTAGATATACACTGTCATATCACTGAATTATGACCACCCACTTAGTAACGGGAGTAGCGACCCTTCGCCGCTATAACTGCTGCTAGGCGTCGTGGCATGGACGCAAGAAGTGCGCGGTATGTGTCCAATGGTATGGCAGTCCATTCCGCTTGAAGCGCTGTCCACAGAGCTTCGAGAGTCATACGTGGAGGGTCCAGCTGCCGTATCTGTGATTGTTCCTTTGCCCAAATGATGATGTTTTTTGGGCTGCAGTTAGGAGTGGGCCTTAAAAAACGAGTAGCCCATTAATTTCAACCTTATGCTGCATGTTGATGTAGATAAACAAAATACCGAGGGGCCAGATACTGTGGATGGAATCAAATTAAGGAGAACTGGGAAACCACCAATCCACATAACGAATCTTTATTGCGATGGATACGTATTTCAGCAGCCATGCTGCCTTCTTCAGCATCCAATGGAACAACGTTTCACTGATGGGAAGTGAGTGCTTTACAGGTCTTATGCAGGTAAGTTAAACCAATCACATAAATTAAATTAAACCAATCACATAATTTGTCCAATAGTATACAAGGAAAAGGAACAAAGTGTAATGATACAAATGTTTGAAACCTTAAGACTAGGGGATCCAATTGGTACATTGCTGACTGCTGGTTGTCGGTCATTGGTCATCTGTTGGAGTGGCATCATTGTTTATTGATGGTTTTTGAACTTGCACAGTTTAGCAACAGTCCTTAGTTGGGATATGTCCAGTGGTCCTTTATAACTGTTCAATAGTCTGCTTGGCTCTTCTCTGGTGATTTCATAGCTCTCGAGGAAATTCAGCAGCTGTGGGTCTCTCGTACTGTGGATAATCTTCAGGTCGTCTAGTCGGCGTCATGTCCTTGGTCCAGAATATGGTCCGCAAATCTGGAGGTGCCGTAATTTCCATTCTTGATGTAGGAGAGGTGCTCCTTAATTCTTGTGCAGACTGCTCTACGGGATTGCCTGTAGTAAACCGCTTCACATTTTGAGCATGCTAGTCTGTAGACACCAGGTCTTAGGTCTGCGTCTATGACGTCTTTGGGGTTGCCCAATCTTCGGCTCAATGTGCCCGAGCGTCTGTGTATTGTTTCTAGACCAAATTCTTTGGCTATTTTGGCCATTTCTTTATTGAGGTGTTTGTTATAGGGGAGTATCACCCGTCCTATAGTCTCTTTTTTATTTTTTTTTAATTTATTTATTTTTGTTGTTGTTGCCTAGTGTCGCGATGTTCTGAATGGCTACCTTGCGTTGTACTTTTCTGATGATGCTATTTATGACTTCTTCTTGGTAGCTCTTTTGTCTAGCATAGATTTTGATTTTACCCAGTTCAGTCTTCCTATTCTCCTCACTTAGCGGGATGGTATGGGCTCGTGACACCATGTGCCTGAACGCGACCAGTTTATGCTGATGGCAGTGGCTGGATTCACTTCGGATGGAGCTGGCTACGAAATTGGATTTTCGGTGTATGTTGAAATGTAAGTGTTGATTAGTCCTGGTTATTTTCACATCCAAACATGGGATACTATAGTTCACTTCTATTTCGGTAGTGAATTTGATCTTGGGGCAGAGGTTATTAAGATTGTCCTGAAGTTGGTCCACCTCATCTTCTGGGGCTATTGCGAAGACGTCGTCTACATACCGTAGCCAAGTCTTTGGAATGAAGGGGAATTCGGTTATGGCCTGGTTTTCCAGTCTTCTGATGTAAATGTTAGCGATAAATGGGCTGATACTACTTCCCATGGGTGTTCCGTCGTACCAGGGCTACCGAGAAGTCATAAATAGCATCATCAGAAAAGTACAACGCAAAGTAGCGATTCAGAATATCACGACGCTAGGCAACAACAAAAAAAAATAACTTAATTACTTAAGAAAAAATAAAAAAGAGACTATAGGATGGGTGATACTCCCCTATAACAAACACCTCAATAAACGAATAACCAAAATAGCCAAAGAATTTGCTCTAGAAACAACACACAGAAGCTCATTGAGTGCAAGATTGGGCAACCCCAAAGATGTCATACCCGCAGACCTAAGACCTGCTGTCTACAGACTAGCATGCTCAATATGTGAAGCGGTTTACTACGGGCAATCCCGTAGAGCAGTGTACACAAGAATTAAGGAGCACCTCTCCTACATCAGGAATGGAAATTATGGCATCTCCAGATTTGCGGACCATATTCTGGACCAAGGACGTGACTACCGACTAGACGACCTGAAGATTATCCACAGTACGAGAGACCCACAGCTGCTGAATTTCCTCGAGAGCTATGAGATCACCAGAGAAGAGTGAAGCAGACGGTTGAACAGTGATAAAGGACCACTGGGCATATCCCAACTAAGGACTGTTGCTAAACTGTGCAAGTTCAAAAACCATGACTAAGGACCAAAAACCAGCAGTCAGCAATGTACCGATTGGATCCCCCTAGTCTTAAGGTTTCAGACATTTGTATCATTACACTTTGTTCCATTTCCTTGTATACTATTGGACAAATTATGTGATTGGTTTAATTTAATTTGTAATTGGTTTAACTTACCTATATAAGACCTATATAATGTTGTTTCTGTGATCTAAAGCTTCCATCGGATGCTGAAGAAGGCAGCATGGCTGCTGATATACGTATCCACCGCAATGCAGATTCGTTATGTGGTTTCCCAGTTCTCTTTAATTTGATGTAGATACTTTATTTCCAATTGGGGCAGCCCAAGCAGATGTTATTTCATAACCAGTTGAATGCCTCGAATTCAAAACAATATGCCTTAAAGCAAAGACATTCACGTTTAGTTGATTTCTTCGTTTTGGTAACACATTTACAGTGTTCTTGTATTTGCGACTGCAATTTTTTTAACATGTGCAATTTCTGCTGTTTGCATTTGAAACTTGCCATTAAAATGGTGCTTTAAAAATAAATATAGAATTTATACTGATAATGTTTTTTGCACGGCCGTTAAGTCAAAATAGCTCAAAATTAGTATCTGCGGATAAGTAATTTATAGGAAGTTTTAGTGGATGATGTAAAACATGCAAAGTACTGAATTAACATTTTGTGACATCTTTTATATTTTCTTATGTGGTCTTAAATTGATGACTGGTATAGACAGTCATTATTTTTTGACAGTAGATAAAAATAATTACTTAATATTTTTGTCGTTGTGATAATAAAAATATCATTCAAATATGCATAATGAAATATTCTATGCAACCTTATGGAAATTTGTATGCTTTATTCAATGATGTCAATGGTTTATAAATTGCAATTTAAATTTCCAGGTGGTCGTATATTGAGGATGAGAAGCAAAACTTTATAATGAGTGGTCCTAAATTTTTGGAATGGTAAATAATTTACCATCAAAACTAACCCACATAGAATTCTTTAATAATTCGGATGCACATTTCGGAGGTTATGCCTTCTTTATCGGCAAATAACAAGTAACCAGAAAATCCAAAATTTGTACAGTAAAGGTTAAGTTACAAGCCAAAAAAATTACAGAATCGAGAATACAAGCTAATAAAATACAATCGATCTGTTTGGATGTGTTTAGATACCGCTATTGAGCAACTGATTGGATGGCCGCCCTTTAACAATTTGTAGAGACTACAAAAAACTTAACTTCTTTTACTTGTTATTCCCATAGAATCATTAAAGAATTTATATGAGGATTTATGATTTCCATTTTTCTTCGTTTTTATTACTCTTGTGTTCGTTTAGGTTTACTCTCTTTACGTTACCAAAACTACACCTGGTGAATTCTCTTATTTCGATTTCTTACAACTGAAGCAAACTATTTTTATTTTACAGTTTCTTTTACGAGGACATTTAATGCATCGTATTGACTTTCTCAAGATTGTTAACACTAGGCCAAGGCATTGGTTTCTTCAAAATTGTGGAAATTATTACTCTGAATTAATTAGATAAATGACCATTCTTTACACGTCTTCTACCCAACTAATTGCCTTCCCAAGGATTTTATGAAATTTTAACATGTGATCTTTTCTCTGTAGTAAAGATGAGAAAACAACAAAATGATTTAGTGCCATCTTCGTGAACTTATTTTTGTCTATACATCAAATTGGTCTATGCTCCCTTTGACTTCATAGAAAATATCTATAATCTATGCTTTTTTTAATTGTTATTCTAGGCCAACTTTTAAAAAATGCATGAAAGTACACCTTTAATATACTTGTTGTTATGCCACGAAAGATAAAGGTAAAAAGTCTTATTAAATCTAATCATTGAAGAATCAACAGCTCTTTTATCATTACAGGAAAGCTTAAGAAAAGTACAACTCAAGATGACTTCTTGTAGGTCTCTGAACGTGGAGGCTAGAAGTAATTCTACGCAGATGTTGACATTCGATGATAGCACAGTCTTAGTTGAAAACTGTGGTAAGATGACTGTTTAGTAGGTGCCAAACGTTGGAGACTCTTCCCAGATGGTAAACAACCTCTCACAGTCGGATGTGGTGGTAAATTATAAATAAAATGGAACAAATCGGTCTTAGCCACAGGTTCCTGGTTCGAATCCAGGCTGCGGAATTTTCTTTCCTATTTTTCATCATTAAAATGAAATAAGTGTTAGTTCCTTAACTCTGTCTGAATACAGACGATAAAAACGATACCAATTAAAAAAGAAATGCAAAATAAAATCCCATCAAGCGTTAAGTAATTTATGGACGATCCCATAGTAAGTGCTATGGACTATATTATATATTGCTATGGACAGGGGTGGTTATATCAGTTTTTGACAATCATTATTGTGTTGGATACAGACTTTTAATTGTAAATAGGTTATTTATAATAAGAATGTACAGAAATTTACTGTCACAAGTACACTATCGGTCAAAGGGAAGATAATAATGTAACTAAGAAACTCTTCAAACATATAATTACAAATAGAGAAGGGAGGGAAAAATTCTGCGACCTGGGCTCGAACCAGGGAGCATGCCTTTTGCTGGTACTGCTCTTACCAATTGTAATTAATAATTAGGTTCGAGTCCAGGTCGCAGAATTTTTTCCTTCTTTTTTCTATTTCTATTTATGATATGTTTGAAGGGTTTCTTCAGTTACATTGTTATCTTCTTCTTGAGTTGAATTTTATCAATTTACTAGCTGATATACCCGGCGTTGCTCGGGGTATTTGTTTGATGAAATTTTGCAATATCTGAACACCTGAACAGTAAGTACGAACTTTTTTTTTACAGCTGATACAAAAGAATTAGCTGGTACGTAGTTTTACTGTCCTTTAATGTAGTTACCAGCATTGTGAATAATCCGTTTCCAGCGATGTGGAAGTCGTAGGATACCTTTTCAGTCAAAATAAAACCATTCCTTGCTTTAAAGGAATAATAAATTGTTATTTGCTAAATAATTAACATTTAGAGGATGGTTTTCTCTTAAATCCTGTAATCTCAACGAACAAATAAGTCAGAATCAACACGTAATGAGAGAACTTAGTTTCAGAAATATACGAGGGAAAGAAAGTAAACAAGCACAAATGGTGATTTAAATTATACCAAGAAGGGAACTACACGAACATTTATCTCACAGATTCCCACCAAACTGAAATATGTTACTCACCTAAAGCTACTGTTGATGCTTGCAATATGAGAACATGCGAAATTTTGTTTTTTCAAATTAAAACGAGAAAACGAAAAAATCTGAGCACCTATAGCCATACAAAGACTCCATTGTAAAGCGGTGTGTATGTGTATTATCGCGCTCTCAACTTCTTTATTCATTACTCAACAATGCCACGAATCCACTTTCATTAGGTTTAGCATTGTCCTATGCGATAGGCGTTTCCTTCGAATGGCAATCAGTGGCATCTCCAAATCACTGCAGTACGAAATATTATCCACATTATTACTCCTCTTCTGTAAATGGAATAAAAGCACGCTGCTCTTGGATTGTAAACCCTTCCAGCACAATCGCGATGTTTAATCTGAGCTGAGCATGCGCAAACAATATCCTGCGTCTGTTAACTGAAACTGATCTGAAGCTAAATCATTTCTACTCAAAGTCTGACAAAATCCAGTAGGGAGAGTTTGGCACCCTATAATATTGACCAGTAGGCCCGCGCTCAAAACAGTCTGAGGGAGAAGAAGAACATGGACGTACGTGTTTTGGTATGGAGCGCAAGCTGTTCAGTAGATTCTATTGCGTGCAATACACATAAAGATACGTTTTTAAAAAATTATTATGACTTATTTGTGACAAATTATGAGGGAAGTCCAAAAAGTAACGCACAGCAGTTTTTTATGAAATAGTATTTTGTCCCGATTTTAATGGTTGGCAAATTGATGGTTTGAATCTTTCAACCAATATAGTCCGTTTTTTGTGAGCCAAACGAAAAAATGCGAATGAAATCCACAGGGAAATGTTGGAGTTGATCCCTGGACCATAATAACATCTCTAGGTGGTGTAGATTTTTCAAAGAGGGCCGAGAAATTCTTTCCGACGAAAATTTGAGGAATTTGGCTAGAAATTGCTCAAACATCCATCCTACAGTTCAGGTCTCACACCATCTGATTATCACCTCTTTGGACCAATGAAGAAATTCTTAGGAGGCCAAGGATTTGGTTTGAATGAAGAGGAAAAATTAGTCTCTTGATTTCCGAAGTCACGTATTTCCGAAATTTTTCGGAAATGTCGGAAATGTCTTGAAATCGTGTATCTTTCTAAGCGTATTTCATATGTTGGAACAGGAAAAAGTCTAGAGCGGCCAAATCCGGCGAATATGGCATGTGGTTGAGCTCTGTGAAACGCCGGTCAGCAATGACGAGTTTTCTGATTTTCTCGGAGGTTTCTGCGTTCGGGAGGAAACTGGTCTTCCAGAGCGTTGGTCATCTGAAAGGTCTTCACGGCCATCACAAAAGCGACCAAATCACTCGAATGTATTCGTTCGGGAAAAGACATCGTTCTCGTAGGCAAAAAAAATCAACATTTGGTGCGATTCCATAGTTGTAGGCAGAATGTAATGCAAGCCCTTTCTTCCATATTTTTTTTCTCGACGATATTTGTTCACGTGCGTTGCTATAAAGCGTGTCTGAACACTAAAAGCAAAGAGGCCGTAATAAAAGCAAAGGGAGGTTCGACGCCAAATAAAATTTCATGAAATCATGGTTGCCGTGTAGAAATACAGTGTTAATTCTGTTAGCTTAATCACAAACACCTTGTATTACAAAGGTGGACTGAGAATTCGACTCGATTTGTTTGTATTTTTGATTATATAAGATTATATAGGAAACATTTATAATGTATTTTGTGGTTTTTTTTTATTTATAATGAATAAATGTTTTCTTCAGCTTACGCTGCAGTTTCTTGATTGTGTGATGTAGGGTGAAGTTTTCATTATTTTCGGAAAAATCCTTCAAAGTTTGAAGGGAATAAGGGGCTTATGAGTTTTCTTTAATATAGTTTATCAATATATCGAGCCATCATTTCTAAAATGGCCTCCCTTAAATTGCCGTTCAAATCAAAGTCAATATTATTTCCTGATATCAAACTAAAGAAGAAATGTCAACTTTAACTTCAACGAAAATTAAAAGATATTCGTTCATCGTGATAGGAAATTCAATACGTTGGCGGTTGTTTCAAAATGACTATGTTTACATGTATGCTCCTCTAAACTTCCATTTAGACATCACTAAAAATTAAGAAGACATAGATTTATACATTAAAAATAATCTGGAAAGTTTTTCAAATGTAATCGCTCCTAATTCCTTTGAAAACATCTTCTTTCTAGATTTTAAATTATAAAGAATAGAAAAATTCCTACACAAATGTGAGACGAGGTAGCGCTTCGAAAGCAGGCACGTGGTTCAATTCGATTTAATCATTTTTCCGCTGGAACTGAAAATTTTAACGTCAATATTTTGAAAAGCTGCGGGCAAAAGTTTTGTTTTATTTTTAAATTATAATGCTTGCTTTGACGGTTTCGTCCTTCAGTCTTTGAATAATAATAAAACGAACTTGTGGAAGCAAATTCGTTTGCATACATTTCTTTAATATTTAATGCAAAGAGGCAGAAGTTTTGGTTTGCATTATTCCCGTGGTCCTTTTCTGACGCTAATGATGCTTAAAGATGATGTCATTGATTTGTTCAATAACGGAAGCTAGTAAAAAAAAAAAAATCTACGCAATTGTCATCATTTTTTTTAAAAAAAAAATTGCAGACTGATCACAACTTAAACAGAGTAACTTAATAACGTTGGTAATGCGTTTCCACAAACAATCACCAACAAAACAAAATTGAAAAACAAAGACAATCGACAATCGAACACTAAAGTGGGACAGAAGTTGTGTTCCTAATAAGCTCACCCTACCTCAATAAATACCTGAAAGGAAAAAAAAACACCGGTGTGTATAAGAAACCATACAGACTCAAAAACTGCTCAACAATATGCGACTGGAAAGTATGATTTGCGGTTATTAGCCAAGAAAACAATATTACAGAAAATCATTGACAGAGATGGAAACGTGTTATGAGTTTTCATTTTCACCGTCATTTTTACCAGGAGGTCATTATTAGAGTAGCCCTGGAAGGTCTTAATTCCTCTATTGGTCATGATTATCGAAAACTTTCGGCTTCACGAAAACAAGATGTAAACAAACTAAAATCTGGGGTCTCCAAAGTTCTTCCAAGAAGCATTTCGACAGGGTGTCTCGTTTCATCTCCACGCTTAATGTTGCCTAGTTGCACGTGACCCCGGTGACTTACTCCTGAAGATCAGTGCAATCGGAATCCTGGGGAATCTTCGGCTTCGCATTTCGCTGCTAATTTTCATCTTGATTTAAGACTGAATAAAGTACGAGCATTGATTGTTCAACATTATTTAATAAATATTGTATTTTCTATTGATAGATGGGAGATACTTTTACTTCAAGAGTAGAGATCCTGTATCATAACAAATAGAACTCTTAGTGTTTCCGCACGAGAGCGCCAAGGCGTACTTCCATCACTTCATTCCGATATTATTAGGACCGATAGTACTTATGTTTTCACAATGTGCGTGCGTCCGTCTGTCCGTCTATCTATTACTGCTCTAGCGTTCGAATTTTCGACTGCCGTTTTTGATAGCTTAGGCAAAACAACAGCCTGAGTTCGTTGATCGACAAAATCGGTGAACTACTTCCAGTTCAAAAGGTCACAAATAACAGGGGGGACCGCATTTTTCACTACACAATTCCATATATAAATGGCCTATGCATTGATCAATGCATTTCTCTCTTCGCCGCCATTCGATAGCTAAAGCAGAGAGAAGGCTTCTGAATTAAGTGAAGACACGTGATGGTCTTCCTTAGTGGTCAAAATCAATCGACATTGGTTCAATGATACGTGTTTTACTGGTACCGTTGTGTTATCATTGGAAACTTTCAATGCTCTATGGCATGTAATACAGGGTGTCATTAAAAGGTCTGACACATTTTATCGGTGTATTACCAAAAAATTAATAAACAGATAAACAGAAACGGATTTCAATATATGAATCTGTAACTGAAAGTTTTATTAAACCAAGTTAGTAGACCCCCAACGTGTACTTCTTGGATCATACGGAGGATAGACAGCCGATAATCAATTTCTTGCCATGATCTTTTGAGCATATGGACATCCATCATGTTAATAGCAACCGTGATTCGGCGTTTCAAATCCGTAATGTTCTTTACTTTTGTCTTAACACAATGCCTTTAGAAATTAGAGGCTTCTTTAGTGGCATAGCGTTCGGATAGAACGTCATGTAATTATGTCCAAAGGAAAGAGGAGGAAACGAGGACCAAGGGTTTACTTAGAAACAGCATTTTCATGGTAAACCTATTAGCGGAAGTGTACGCGCAAAATCGTGCTGAACGTTCGTTGGCCTTGCATAATCATAAATCCCGCAGACCAATGATTGAACAGGCGATTTCAAGATATAAGGAAAAAATTAAAAAGGAAAAGATTACAGCGATTTGAGGATGGATAAGAACGGTTTGGAGAGGGAAATTTGAAAGAGCGATTTCTGATTCCAGTAGTAGCAGCAGCACCCTCCGGGTTGATACATGATGAAAATGAAGAAGCTCAACGTTTCAAACAAAATCGGCAAGAATTGGAAATTAGGAAAATTAATTCATTTGCTTCTATTTCCCGTGCTACTAGAACTTTGAAAGACTTTCAAGGCGGACCATCGTTTCAGCGTTCGGGTACAATTGTCACGATTGTTACCGGTAATAGCGGTTTTCTAATGAAAAATGCATTTTGGTAATACCGATAATATAAATTCATTAAAACACACTTATAAATGCTCCTTATCCGAACTTACATCCTGTAGTAAAAAATAGAAATGACAACTATCCTTTAGTTATAACGGTTCTACGTAAATCCACTGCACCCAACTGTGTGAATCTGCACTATCAGTGTTTGTATATCAGTTAAATAGCTTTGAAAGCATTGAAATCCATAAAGGTATCCTAATAAGTTATTAAAGGAACCAATCCCAGAGTCTGCTCTATTTGATTTATTGAATCTAATTTTTAGTTTTTCTGTTCCAATTTCTGTTTTTCTCTTGCTCTGTTCTTTGTATATCATCCCTGATTGGCTCCTTCTGTTGTGCTCTACCAATGAAAATAATTCCATCCATTTACCCCGATCCTCTATTTTAGTGCCCTAATGTATATTGTTATGTATATCTTATGATCAGTCTTGCCCTTAAAATGAAGGCATAGCCTTCGAAATACGTATCCAGCGTTCCATATCTCCGATGTTTTACTGTGGTAAGAGGCTTATCCTTTATACAGGGTATTTCTGAATGGCCTTTATAAACTTTCAGCTTATGTTCCAGAGACCAAAACAAGTAGAAAATGTAATATGAACATGGGATTGAAAACGCTGCTTTCGAGAGTTATAACTGCTTGAAGGAGTCCTACAGCAGAAGAAGAGTTACGACAATTCAAATAACCGTGTGAAGAAAATTGTGCTTTCTCAATATCAGATTCGAAACGTTCTTGGAGCACCATTGTTGGCTGTCACCGACCTTTATTGCCCAGTTGTTAAGCGCCGATTAACTGCCACCTATCCTAGTCGATGAACAGGTCGGGAAGGACAAATATCGTGGCTAGCACGCTCATCTGACATGAATCCGTTGAAACTCTTGTTTATTCTGCCACTGTACCACATGTCGCAACACTTTATAATCAGTCATACACCTGATATTTATCAACGGGTTCGTCAATCCAGGCTTCCTTGGGATCTAACGGAGGCCATTTTGCAAATCCTGTACGCTTTCACCGTTAATTTAGTCTACTGCATGGCACCGTTGAAACCATTAAGAATCTAGAAAAAAGCGTTTTCGACCCCTTATATATATGACATCTTCTGCTTGTTTTGATCCCTGGAATATATCCTGAAAGTTTGTACAAACCATTCAGAAACACCCTGTGTACAGGCAGTTCCTTATTATTTTTTCACTAATATTATTGCTTTCTGAAATGCATGAGCATTTGAAGTATCCGAACAAACCTTGTAAATTCTCTTTTATAGGCATCAGAATCTTCTGCGGATGCACTATTTCTATCATGGTTCTCTGATGCACGAATACGCGGGTTCGATCTCTTCCGTGGACGACGAAAAATGACCTTAGGAGTGGACGCCAAAAATTCTAATAAACCAACCAACCAGCTACTTTCCTGGCTCTCTAATTTCTCAGACCTAAGTCTAATCGCGCATCTGTTTGATCACCTCGGCCAGCGTGTTCGTTCCACGCACCCTTTAGCAGGTGTCAGACATTTTGCAGTCTGCATGACTCTAGATATCAGTGGACATCTTCAGCATCTTACTCTTTCCTATGCCGTTCTACACACGGCGTTTTCTCTGGTTACTAGATGGTAGTCATAATAACATGGCTTGAATGTGTATTAAGATGTCACCGGGATGTTAGCATTTCTGTAACAAACTTCAGCTTGTATTAACCTTTTCTAATGCTCTCCAAACTTCCCTGTTAAGTTCAGCATTTATATCGCAGATCCACCAGCGAAGCATATTATTGATTACAACATTCCTGTTTGATTTCACATGCCTTCAATAATAATTCAACGTTTTCTTTCACTTTTCTACGAATTAAGACCCACTTAAGTGCTGAAAGATTGGCTCTGAAGATATATCAACACATTCTCTGAAGGTGTTTCCTTGTAATTTACGGATCGTCATAGGTACACATGATTTAATCAGAAATATACTCTTCCTAGTGAGTCATATTCGCCTTCTGACAATTTGAGCGCTATCCGAGGAGCAATCTTATTTTTTCTGAACGTTCCAATATCAATTTTTGCAAAGATCAAATTATCATGCTGCTCTTTCAAATTATCCTCAACCATTGCATAGTCTTGGAGGATCCAATTTCTCATTAAAATGATGGGAGGTCTTTTTTCAACTCTAATTTATGTGGCAGTAATCTAGAAATCTATACTGAAGGGATTGTAGACGATCCAGCGAACCCGTTATGATAGGAGAGATTGAAAGCAGTCAACTAACTTAAACTAACCATTAAGTTTATTGAAAGAGAATCTGGCTCATCCTTCACTAGAACGTTCTCCCCTCCAATTAGCGATATGGGAATGTTTATGTTCTATTTCGTGAAGATTTTTCATGGAGAAAATGGCTGTAGAGTGGCTTTAACTCTGCAACCTATGGCCTGATTGCAATGAAACCTGCATGTTTATACAACAGTTGATCACAAAGTAACAGAAAATTAAAACGCAATGGCTTGCAAATTTCAAGCTTCAGCTCCTTCTCTAATATTGCACAACGTTGGGTCACATCTTGTTCATAATCTTCGACTACAAAAATATGATGCTGCTCCTGTACAATAGAGAGGGCGCCGCTATGATATCTTTGCTGCCTTTTCGATTATGTACGTCATTTATCAGGTATTGTCAACATAATCTCCCCCAAAATAACTCTTCCTTAGGTACGATTCCGAAGTGCTGAGGTGCTCCATTCTCTGAAATACTGTTAATTTGCTGTTACTTTCTGATTCACACTCCAGGAGTACCTTATCACTACAAAGTTTGTATCATTTTGGCTATATTTCAGTATTATATAGAGAAATATTTGCAAAAAACAATTTTAGCAGTAGATGACCGAACCACCCATTTAACAATAAAATAATGTTAATATTATGCGGGTCTCTCCAAAAGTAATGCACAATATTTTTTAAAAATTTATTTTGTATTCTAAACCCTTACAACTTATAGAGGTCATAGATACATCCTTTAGGAACAACATGTCATTTTTCCACATAATCCCGTCTCTTTCCATAGATACCACCTTGGAACGAGGGCGTATATACCAACACGGTAAAAGACTCGACCAACACGTTTCAGCCACTGTTTAGCAGCATGTAAATATTTAAAATACGTAGAGAAAGGAAACTCATAAAGAAGAACATGACATGAAATAATGATCACAACAAGATAGCCTATTAAACATTTCATGGTCATATCAGTATTCACATGTCAAATTCATGAAGAATTAAGCCATTTGTACCTAAACTAAGAAACCATTTACCGGTAATTAAAAAATTTATTACCTGAAAGTTATTATTTGTTTCGGTAAGCAAAACTAATGTCAAAAATGGGATTCGAACTGTATTCCAGACATCACGACCAATTCTAGAAGTGGTAAACCACAGGAAAGAAAACAATTTATTCTAACCAATCATCCATCCTCTCATCAAGGAAGTGAAATACCAGCAACGCTATGTTGAGAATGTACGCCTTTCGAACGCTGCATACAGAAATTAACCAACGATTTATATTTTAGTTTCGTGATTCTCGTCCTAAATATGCACAATGTATGGCAATTAAACACCCGGACAGAGGACGCTGCTTAAAATGGAAACAAACATTCAACATGTCAAGATACGGTTTGTATGAGTCACCTATTGCACTGCAGCTGCATAGGTTTTTTTTTAGTAGCGTCCAGCAAAGGATTCGTGTTCAGACGAGTGTTCGAGTGTAGGGTAAAGGCCCATTCGGACAAAGACCCCTTAGACCAAAGCCCCTCTGAAAAAATCCCTTAGACTAAAGCCCCTCCGAACAAAAGCCCCTGTGGACAAAAACCCCTTAAACAAATACCTAACCTGACTTAACGGCTGCGTTCGTAAATTGAGCGCTTAGTGAGCGCTCAGTACAAATTCGTTCGTAAACTCTTCGCTCACCAAAATGTTGGCATTCGCGAAATCTCGCTCTCGACAGAAAAATCTTCGCTCAATCCTAGCTCCGTTCGCTCTCGACAGAGAAGATCACGAAAACAAGATGGCAGCTGAAGCACAAAACCTGAAAGCTTTAGCTGACGGAATTCATTTTTTTTTTATTTATTTTTATATTTTATAAGATAAATATTAAAGAAATTAGTGTTTCTGTATCAAGACCTGCAGTCACAGAGTACCCACTTTTAAGCCGCTACTTCTCCGCATTGAGAGATCTCAGTTGCGCTGGTATGGCCAGGTGATACGGATGCCGCAAACTGGTCTTCCAAGGCAGTTGTTATTTTCCAAGCCGATGGGTAAGAGACCAAGGGGTCGGCCTAGAACCAGGTGGCTAGACTACATGGAGAATCTCGGTTCGAGTCGCTTGGGTATTACCAGGGAGGACATGCACCTGATGGCGGAAGATCGCGACCGCTGGAGATCCTCCATAGGGCTGCTGCCCCCGCGACCCTAACGGATAAGCGGGTTTGAAAAGTAAGTAAGTATCAAGACCCTTTATTTCTTAGATTATAGATTTCAAAAGACGGATGTTTATAGGCAATTTTTTGTTTGTTTGTACGATTTTCATTTTAAAAAATAAATGCAACAATCCATTTATAATTATGTAAATTGATGAAAATTTAAGAGGGTGTCATAATGGAGAGTGTGGAATAGAAGAGCTTATAACTATTTCGACAGCAGTTATGTTTCTGCAACAAATCGACGCATCTAGCCACCGATGAGACAATCCCACCAGTGCGCATCAGAAAAATTCCTCCTAAGTTTCCACCTGAGCTATGTTTTTAGAAGGGCTTTTGTCCAATGTGGGTTTTTTCCGGAGGGTATTTTTTCCGGAAGAGCTTATGTCCTATCGGCTTTTGTCCGAGGGTCTAATGTCCAGAAGGGCTTTTGGCCGTCCCCCTGTTCAGACACGCATTATAGCGACGCATGTGAACAAGTATCATCGAGAAAAAAATATTGAACAACGGGCTTGCATTAAATTCTGCTTAAAGTTGGATAAATCGGATATGGAAACACACCAGGTATTGAAAACTGCCTACGGAAAAAATGCCCTATCCTGAATAAGTACATTCGAGTAGTTCGGTCACTTACATTGTGGCCGTGAATACCTTTCAGATGGCCCACGCCCTGAAAATCTAGTTTCTTTCCGAACGCCAGAAACCACCGAAAAAAATCAGGTTTGGTTTGGTTTGTTTGGTATTAACGTCCTTTTCAACTACCATGGTCATTTCAGGACGGCGTTATAGGGGCCGCAAATTTTGCATCTCAAGGGTTCTTTAACGTGCAACCGGCAAACGACTACACGAGACCAACGGCTTTACTTCCCTTCCGAAGGAAGTGCGTGAACTCAGGATTTTCCCCCTGAAAAAATCCTCGTCGTCCTCGGCCGGGGTCGAACCCGCGTCCTCGGGCATCAGAGGCGATCACGCAACCCCTGAGCCACCGAGGCCGATAAAAAAAATCAGGAAACTCGTCACTGCTGACCGCCGATTCTCACATATCGTATGCTTGCGAATGAATTGGGCGCAAGAAGGGGGAGGGTTCTAGAAATTAAGGCGTCGACTACTAAGGTCATTTTGCGCCTATTACACAAGTTATATCTGTACGCAGCCCGGGACAAACACAAACATCCATGCCCACGGCGGGATTCGCACCCACGGTCAGGCGGAGTCAAGAACCAGAAAGCTACGCCCTAGCCCTCTCGACCACCTGGCCGGCAGGGCGCAAGAAGGAGACAATTCGTCAGATTCTAACAAAGGATTTGTTCCAGATTCGTCCCTTCTTCAATGTTGAAATTATTTTATTATACTTGTTCAAAATCCATTGGCCTCACACGCATGTTAGTAGGTTTACATTAATGTACAATTCTTCTGGCCATTTGGGTGACTTTCGGTGAAAACCATGATCTGTTTCATCATGTATTACGAAAATTTTATTAATATTATAGGTCTGCCAAAATATTCACAGAAACAATTCAAAAATAACTAACGATAACTGCAGGATATGACAATGACACATCCACATAATAGCCAACGAAGAACTTCGGCAATCGCAACCAATTACATTTCCTTAATTGTTGACAATGTTGAAGTCTATGAGAAAGTTTGATTATTGCAAAAATTAACAATGGAAAAATTGTCAAATTCTACAGGATGATGCTCATCAACCCGAAAATTAATTGACGTAGAGCACAAGATATTAAAATAGGTGCTGGAATATTTAATTTTTACATGCGTTACAAAAAATTTAAAAATATAGGTATATGAAGCTTCCACATAAAATCAGTTGTCAGGATGGCCGAGTGGTCTAAGGCGCCAGACTTAAGTAATAGTTGTCTATTATCTGGGAAATCTGGTCCACAAAAGTGGGCGTGGGTTCGAACCCCACTCCTGGCATAAATCTTTTATTACTGAAATAAAAATTTTTTACACACGTTCAAATTAAAATAAAAATGGTTTCTAAATTTATTAACGAATTTTCTTCTACTTTTATTGAAATTACACAGGAGAGAAAGGAAAAGGATTTTCATAAATATAGTGTAAAAACAGGTATGGACATGACAATATTCAATTAACTCTCCTTTGGTTGCATTTAAGAAAAGCAAGCAAACAAGTATGTAATCAATTCCAGAGTTTTGAAAATTCTAAATGAATGAAACTATCTTGCGTGTTTAGCACTATTTCTGCAGAACAATGTGTAAATTATCTATGAATGTGAGATACTCTTCGATGGCCACACAAAGAATGCTGGACCGTTTAGAAAAGAACAGAGATACGCGGCTCCCATATTAAATGATTATGATTCTTTATGATGTACGTACACTCTAAGAGTTTTCCTATTCATTGATATCTGCACGTTGTCATGTAATAGATAGTTACTTTATACTAAGCACGTAAAGTTGTGTCATTCATTAAGATTTTCCCTGACAGATAAGAGTTAACAATAGATAGAGTTCATATTTTAAGGAAGACATTGCTTTAAAACAACTCTAATGTACGGTTTTACTTAGAATTATATACTGTGTCGACTGAAACTTGAAAATGCTTCTCTAAAGCATATCAAAACTGATTGCGAAGGGAGTTGGTATCTGTCATACTAAACCACTGAGCAGAGTAAAATAACTGTTTAGTGTACAGGAGGGAAAAGGCGAGAGACAAATTTAATTGAATTATAAATCTATTTAATCTCTGAGAGTTAGGGGAAGCTGGGAATAGGCCAGCTCATACATATTAATGCAATAGTTTACTTTCTCTCTTAAATAAATAGTCAGGTTGAAACCTCTGGCTTCTTAATTTTAATAACTGACCGATTAATTCTTAATCACAAATGTCCAAATGAATGATAACAACTTTACCCGTCTGGGTATTAAAATTTAGGATCGTAATTGAAGAATTAACAAATGATGTAAGAGAAGCTTGCTTGGTCGAATTACGGAGACAGTCTTCTACTTGGGGATTAACAATTCGCATCACTTAAGCTGTCTTCGCAAAGGGGCTTGACCTCTCCAGCTTGCTGAGCAAACCAACCGGGACGAAAGTAGGCTTGCGTGTAGTAACTGCTAATGGCTACCGTAGACACAGACAACAGCAACCGCTTAGGGTAAAGCTTCTCGCATGTGAGAGCAAAGGACGCAATACTGCCTACCAAGCGCGGCAGAACGACTAGGGCCCTGTCGATGCTACCTAACGCTAAAGGCACGCTATTATTGCGGCTTGGCTCCTCTCTCTCCCACTTTTGAAGTGGAGTGGCAGATGGTATTCCTCCACGGAGTTTAAGATCTAAAAAGATCTTCCGGTGGCATAATGCTACACCCAACGTAAAAAACTTAAACACCCCTAACAAGGCAAACACCTCAAACAAGGTAACATGAACTTGGCCCACAGCTTTCGCTGGTCGGAAGCTAACTCCCGACACCTACCCGCTTTGGCCACCCGGGTAGGCACAAATCCACCAGAAAGTAAATCCTCTCTCTCCGACTGTTGTACGTGGGTGCACAAGCGCCGGCTTGACCACACACGGGATGCACATTGGATGTCAATAGCGCATCAACCGCTCATGTCGTCATGTAATATAGCAAGCTATTGCCTGCTATAGCAGAGCAAACGCTTTAAAATTCGTAGTTAACCCAAATTGCTAAGAAAGGTGCAGAGCACTGCACGTTTAAGGCAAAAACCAGAAAACAGAATAGTGTAGCTACTAAACAAAAAATCAAAGGCTGAGGTCTAAGGATCTCGGAAATCTAAAGCAAAAACCACTGCACGACTTGTTCAGTGAGCAGAGCTTCCCTGAGCTCGCATAACGACTGCGAAAAATTTTGGAGGACAACCTAAGATATTCGTTCAAAAGAAGGAATCGAATATAAGAATGGGCTTTCCTCCAGACCACCTCACACGGAACAAACAAACTTTTAACACGCAAAACTCTCCCAAAGTACTCTGTTTACAAAACCAATGGGAACCATCAAATCAAACGGGAGAGCCTTGCCCGTTACTTCATCTAACAAAAACCTTATCATGTGATAAGAAATATAAGTAATTCATAGTGCTTTTTAAGCGCTGCCCAACACCTTGAGGCAAACTTACAATCAAAGAAAATGTGACGAACAGTTTCAGTGACCCTTCACTCCTTACACAACTCTGAATCAGACAAGCCCCACCAATGTATGTTTTGCAGGGTGAAAAACCCCTCATGCAGGAGTCGCCACTGAGTGTCAAACCACCGATAATTGGATCTGACTGTATAAATTAATTCAAATACCTTACACCACTCCGAATTTGGAAAACCTTGCATAAACTCAGGGTCCGGTGCAACCTGTAACCGTTCCACAAACCAAACCTTTTTTAGGCCGCCCAACTGTGATGGGTTGACCAGTTCCAAATCTTGCAAAACTCGAGTAAACAGAGCCTTCACAGAAAAATAAAAAGCCGATGAGTCTGTATAGACCGCATGACGACCGCTGAGTAAAGATGGAAGACCATACGAACGGAAAAACCCATCCAGATGCAGCGCAACCAGAGGAGCCCACCTAGGCGGAGGATGCTCAAAAAACGTAACAAAGATCCCCAAAATGACCGGGACCCCAATATCGCCTCTTTTCCGCGGTAAACAAAGCAAGTGGTCAGATACTGGATGCCTATTAATTTGAGGTCCCCAGACAAAATTTTACAAACTCTTTCTGTAGCACCTTCAGATCTGCCATCAAAGGCGTAGCACCTTCAGATCTGCCATCAAAGGCATAGAAAGAAGACACCGATACGTAATCAAGGGGATGAGATGCACTCTCAAGTAAGTCGCTCGGATAGCCATGGACACAGGAAAACGGAAGGATCGCGCCATATTTTGCCTACACTCAGCTACAATCGCACCCCATAGAAGGGTATCCACCGCAGAATTAAAGGAAAAAACATGGCTCAGAACTTTTATAGAATGGCCTCATGACAAAGGAAAACTCTTCAAGGAATCCTGAGAGCAATTCCCCACGGCAATACCTTTAGGCTTGGACAGATTTAACGTCGAACCAGTTGACGAACTAAAGGAAGTAAAAGCCTTGTAAAAAACTCCCAGAGCATATGCATCCACCGCCATCAAAACGATATCATCCGCATACGCCAATGAAACAATTTTCAAAGAGATGACCGGAAGCGTATAGCCCTCAATCGCAGGGTGACGATTAATGAATTTCAAAATAGGCTCAATGTAAAGGACGTAAAAGAGAGGCGAAAGCGGGCAGCCTTGACGGACGCCTTTCTGCAACGGAAAAAACCTCAGATGTCATGCCGTTAACTGAGACGAATGATTCAGACGGCGCATACATAAACTGCAGAAGCGAGGCAAATTTATTAAGGCCAAGATGACGAAAGATGCTAAACAGAAATTCATGATTTGCCTTATCGAATGCTTTTTCTTGGTCCAAACTCAAGACAGCCAGTGACTGCTTACGCAAAAGAGCTTCTTCGATAACACACCGCAAAGTCACAAGATTGTCCGTCATACGGCGACCTGGGATGGAGCAGATCTGACCGGTATCGAAGCACTCCGACACAACCAGCTTTAACCGCGACTGCAAGACCCCAGTAAAGATCTTGTAGTCTGCATTCAATAATGTTATTGGCCGCCAATGGGAAACCAACGACGGAGATGCACATTTGGGGAGTAAAATATAATTACCAACCGTGAAAGCTGCGTTAATAGTCGATGGAACTGCCAAAATAGAGTTGTAAACCCTTGTCAAGAAATCCCCAATCAACGACCAAGATCTTGCATAAAATTCATATATAAAACCATCCACCCCAGGGCTAGATGCATATTTCCTACCAGAAGTAATACATGATAGAACCTCCTGCTTCGAGAACCTTCTTCCCCGAGAATCCTCCGATCGGGGAAGAACAGGAAGCAGACGAATCCATCCAAGATTATCGTCCGATGAACGAAGCGGCGAAGAGAATAGGTCCTTATAAAAAACGTAAAAGACAGAAACAATATCGCCCTCTTCAGAAATAAGTTGACCATCTGTATAAACATGAGGAATGAGCCTCGCAGTAACCCTAGAACGCTTCTCTGCAAACAAGTTAGAAGAGGCCTGGACAACCTCTTTTACCCATATTGCTTTGGCACGAATGGCTTCCCCAACCGCCTTCCGCACACAGATCGCATTAATTTCAGATCGTGTCTGCCTAATATCCCTCGCATATTCCCCACGGGGAGTAGAACGCTTCAGCATGCCGAGGATCTGGGTCAACCGCATAATATGATGACGCATCCTGCTCGCGGCAGCAATACCTAGTCTTCTGAAGAACTTCTTCAGTCTTGATTTAATTAACTGCCATGATTCCAATGTAGGGGTCAGAGGTGAAGAAATGCGCTCAAAGAAAGAGGCGAATTTCTGAAAATTGCTTGGATCATCAAGCAAGGAAATATTCATAAACCACTGACGATCGCATCCTCTAGAGGACCCCTCCGGCAAAGACCAAGACCACGAAATAGCATCATGGTCTGAAAAGGACACCTGAAGCACCACCATCGTACTTGATTGGGACGAGAAAACTGGATCCACCAGGAACAGGTCTAATCGATGCGATTGGCAAAAACCCCGGCTGAACGTATACCCGGGATCATCTACATTTAAAATAGGCCAAACATCAATTAGCTTATTTTGATCACAAATGGTAAAAACAGGACCAGTAGAAAAAATATTCCGGACGTCAGGATGTGAGTTGAAATCGTCCGCCATCACCAAAGGCAAATTAGTGAAAAGGAAAGGAGATAACTCAGACAGAAATGCGCGCCGTTCCCTCACTGAGTTGGGCGCATACACATTAATTAGACGAAACTTAAACTTTAGCAACGAAATGTCCAGAGAAATTACCCTCGAGTCTAAATCACGTTCGATCGCATCCACCCGAAAATGCGGATTAAAGAGGAAGAATTAACAAAAGAGTGCAAAGAGGAAGAATTGACAAGAGTGCAAAGAGGAAGAATTAACAAAATACTTGGCTGACGGAAAAAAACTATAGAAAAAACGCAAACATTGGTTAATGTCAGGATTACTCAACTTAACTTCTTGCAGTAACAGAACATCTGGGGAGTGAATCCGAACGAACGTGGCAAGAACATCCTGCTTAAAACGACAACACAACGAACAGATGTTGAGAGAGATGTATTTAAACGTCATTATTAGGAAGCTGGGTTGAAGAATTGTCTTCATGATTACTCGCAAGTGATGGACCATTATCAGAGCTTTTCTTAGCATGCCGATTTTTGGAACGCCTATTTTTGGACCTACGGTTTCTAGAACGGCTGCGCGAAGGTTGGGACTTATCCGACCTTGTTGGCGATGGGCTGGCATCATATACAGAAGACTGCGAGCGTGACTTTCCCCGCTGAAGCGCTAGTGAATCACTTTCAAGCACAACAGAAGCAGGCTTTAAGTCATCATTTAATTCCATAGAGTTGTCTTCGTCAATTATTAATTTATCGTCGGATGAATCACCAGAAATCACATCTGACACATCATTAGAGGAAGGAGTTTTGTCCACTTCTTCAGGCAGGGCACTCCCTGATTCTACTTCGACGCAGAACAGTTTAGGCTTTTGCCCACCAGAAGAACGCTGTCGTGGCGATGGGGTGCGACCCCTTTTGGAGGAGGATCGCAATACAAAACTATCACCAGAAGAGTGGTACGGCGGCAGCACAGGAAGCTTGGGGAAAGACTCACAATTTTCAGGCGAGATCGTTAACACATCTTTATCTTTAGTCGATTGCTCAGAAGGATGAGAAGACGAAGGCAATCGCAAAGCTGGGGCGTAAGGACATGAATGAAAGCTCGGCTCACAAATCTGTTACAGTGTTCACACTTTTTTAGCAAAGGGCAGTCATTCCTAAGATGATCCATACGTTTACAGTACCAGCATGAGCGGCGCATACCTGGATATGATACGAACGCTCGCTCAACGTGTACCATCAGAGTCTGGAATGTCCTTTTCCAAGTTCATTTCAATGTTAATTTCCCCATTCTGCAGATATGTTGGGTTTTCATACTTGATCCTGGTCATCTTCAGAACTTCACCAAATTGACTAAACACATTGAGAATGTAGGCCCATGCCACCAAAGGGGATATACTCCGCACTAAAATCACCAACCGAGATGGATTGTAGGGAAACAAATTAATCCTGATGTCATTAACCAAAACAAACTTAGCATCAATAATCTTCTTAGCAACTGACTCAGTTGCTGCAAGTAAACGGTGCTCTGTAGCAGAAAGTTTCTGGAGGCAGATGACTGCTGGATGATCGTTCGGCAGGAACTCTGGCACGTCGATCTTGGACAGCAGGGCCTTCATAAACTCCGCAACGTTGAAGGCTCTCTCGCAGGTGACGAGAATCATCCTCTCCATGGTCTGCAGTCTTCCACTGGGCACAGACGACGCCGGTAGGTGATGGACGGGTCGCGAGCACCCAGGGCGAGCTTGGGGTCACGTACGACGACAAAAATAAATCAATGAATGCACAAAAAGTCACTTACAAAATGTCCAGTCCTTGAAATGTCCACTCCAGGAGAAAATCCAAAATTACAGGCGATGAAAACCAGATGTACACTGGTCCTCTCTCTCCCGCTGTTTGAAGCTGAGGCAGATGGTGCAGCCTCAGCGAACGCCACAAAAGATCTTATTTACAGGCGCTCGGCGCACATGCTACAGCAAAGTGAACAGGTAGCCAAACCTGGCTGCGCAAGCTGTCTAAACGCCCTTAAAAGTGACCCACCTTAATCCGACAAGGCTCTTATAAAGATAGTGGAAACAAGAAACTAAATGCTCGGTTATCCTGATCAACTGAGCAAAGCCGCTTCGACGAGGCGAAGAGGCGGTGGAAACGTGACCGACCTAGCCTATTCCATTCAATCAAAAGAAAGGACCGCAAAGGATAAGCCGCTCTTTCCCAGACGACTGACGGCGGACACCCAAAACCAAAAACTCTGGCCACCCTTGCCGCCCACAACTGGTGTTTGATAAACACAATTGGAACAGCTAGACCAGATTTAATGGCCTTGCCGGACGACTCGTCAACCAGACAGCGCACTGACTGCTAAGTGAAACTCTTCAGCCCGTAATGCTTCTTAAGCCGGGCCCAAACTACCTGTGTGAGTGGGCACTCAAAAAATATATGAGAAATGGTTTCTACAAAACCACAACTCGGACACACGTCCGAATCAACAACCTTCCACACATGAAGGCAATGCAACGAACGAAACCCCTGGTGGAGCAACCTCCATTGATAATCGAATGCTTTAACACCTTCCACACAGCTCCCCAGGGGTAATCCGTATGTAGACGGATCACGTCTCTATATAGATCTAGACCTGAATTTTGGAAGAACCAGGACTCTTTCAAGAGCCCTACAGTGTCGAAACTGACTCCCCGCAGAGGCGGAACAAAAAATTCGAAATCAATTTGGAAATTACGATACAGTTTAGGGACAACACATTGTGTTATCGCAGGCAAAGAATTCAATATCGGGAAACCATTAACTTTGAAAAAAAAACCGTAAATGGATCATGAAAAAATTAGCCCAGATGGGAGGCGGGATCAGGAACACCCGAATCAGTGCCGCCATCCTGGCCGCCACGAGACGCTGACGTATATTCGGAAGCCCCAGTCCTCCCCTCTCAAACGGGGCAAACAGAAAATCGGCACGTAAGGGGTAGCTATTGCTGTTGAAGCCAATACCCCAGACAAATTCAACTATATTTTCGACGCAATAATGCTTGCTTACGAGAAGATGGTAAGGAAAACAAACATTTGGCTGTCAATACAGGAATAATGTAAGTTTTGACATAGTGAACCCTCACCAGCATGGATGTCTTGAACTTAAACGCCTTGTCAAGGCGAGACGTACACTTCTCGGTCACTGATTTCCAGTGCACCGTATCCAAAAATAAGGAAAATTAAAAGGTATATTCCAACACAGTGATCTGCTCTCCCCAAGAGATCGGGAAAAGTTGAAGGAAATCAGCAGGCCAATGCCCAGTAGTGATCCCCATAGATTTTGCCAAATTAATCGTACTACCTGTGGAACCACTAAACAAATCAACGGATTTTTTATAAATGTCCAGAGTGTTAGAATCAGACGCAAATAAAACTACGTCATCAGTATACGCCAACGTTGCTATATTTATGGACGCCGCCAGCCAAGAGTAACCTCTAACTTGAGGGTGGTGGTTCAAAAATTTCAACGAAGGTTCAAGATAGAAAATATATAACACGGGCGACAGGGGGCAGCCCTGTCTAACACTTTTCCAAAGAGTAAAAGGAGGAGAGCACAAACCAATTATCGAAACGAAGGATGTTGCAGACGCATACAGCGAAGCAAGAACCAAAGCAAACCTTCGAAGACGCATGAAAAATGTTTTTTGATGAAAAATGTCCAACAAAAAGGCATGATTGACTTTGTCAAAGGCCTTTTCTTGGTCTAAACTAAGAATCGCTAAAGATTGTTCACGCAAACGTGCTTCCTCCATCACACAGCGAATCATAAGGAGATTATCTGACATCCTACGCGATGGCACCGCGCAGGACTGCCCCGGATCAAAAAACTCAGGACCAAAAAGTTTTAACCTGCCTTGCAGGACACCTGTAAAGATCTTATAATCGGTGTTCAGCAGAGTGATACGCCTCCACTGAGAAACCTGATCTGGGGATGGACATTTGGGTAGCAGAATAATTTTGCCTACCG
Source organism: Rhysida immarginata (assembly GCA_023313115.1). Classification (NCBI taxonomy): domain Eukaryota; kingdom Metazoa; phylum Arthropoda; class Chilopoda; order Scolopendromorpha; family Scolopendridae; genus Rhysida; species Rhysida immarginata. The sequence continues at coordinate 403,287 of JAHWFO010088230.1, read as the reverse complement.
TAAAGTCAGGAGTAATGAAAGGAGGGTCTAGAAGAATTGAATTGAATACCTTAACTAGAAAAGGCCTCAACACATTCCACACTTTCGAATAAAATGCATAAAGGAAGCCGTCCACACCCGGACTGGACTGAGAACGGCCCCCAACAGACAAGAATGACTTCACTTCCTCAATGGCAAAAGAACGAGTAACAATCGTATCGACATCATCAGAAAAAATAGGTAAAGCCCCCACTCAAGATCTCGTGGCCTCCAAAGGGAAGACAGGGTCATCAAAAAATGAAGAAAAGTGGATTCCACCGTCCCACATTCCACAACCAAACGGCGACAAGTTCTCAGTGTCGCACGCTGTCGCTCCTCAGCAAAAACTGCCGAAGACATATGTCGCACATCCGAAAGCCACTTCAGCTTGGCCCTAAGAGCCGCACCAGCAGCCTTCTGGACCAACAGAGCATTCAATTCATTTTTAACCTGACGTATGTCTGCGGCAAACTCCTCTTTAGGTGTAGAATTTCGGAGTAATCTTAAAAATTTCTTCGAGCATAAGAAGTCGACGTTTACGAGCCCTAGCTTCATTAATACCAATCCTCCTGAAAAATTTACGAATCTTAACTTTCAACAAGAGCCACGAATCGAGAGTTGGAGACAAATTGCGGAGTTGTCGTTCCACAAACTGAACAAAAGAATCCATGTGACTGCGTAGTCCAATAGAGAAACATTCAGGAGCCACTGACAGGATGTAGACGCAGCAGTTCCCACAGCCGGCGGAGGTTGCCATTCCCACACAATAGCACTATGGTCAGAAAAACTACAAGGGATGATCCCCATAGATCCCGTCGAACCCTCCAACGCATTATCAATTAGAAATAGATCCAAACGAGAAAATATATTTATACCTTGATGGAATGTAAACCGTGGCTCATTGTGGATTGAAGGCCATAAATCAAACAGAGCGTTCTGTTGACAAAGAGCAAAAACAAACCCAGAGGAAAATATATTGTTAACATCTGGCCGACAATTAAAATCACCAGCAAGAATTAAAGGACTAGAAGTAAGCATAAAAGAATCAATCTCCTCGAAGAAGTTGCATTTCTCTATTGAATGAACCGGAGCATAAACATTAAGCAGTCGGAACTGAAAGTCCGATAATACTAAGTCTAATGCAATCACTCTGCACTCGGGGTCTTGCGACGTACTCTTGACCTGGATATTGGGGTCGAAGATGGCAGTGACGACCCCTCTCCTGTGGGGCGAGTTGGAATTAGTAAACCATTGACTTTTTGGCCAACGGTTACGCAGACTATCCAAAATAAACACCACTTGCGAAGGTGCTAACTTGACTTCTTGCAAAAGCAAAATATCAGGCGAGTGCAGAGCGATGAAGGTAGCTAGAACCGACTGCTTAAAGCGAAAGCCCAAGGATCTTATGTTCAGTGAGATCACCTTCATACTGATGACGTTTTAGGAGGGGGCTGACCCGAGCCCGACGGAGGGTGATCACTCGGGGACGAAACTTTGACATTGGGTGAACGGTCCCTCACAGGGTCATCCAACCCACCACTGGACTCCTTGACATCTTTCCCAGAATTCGAAAGGGTTTTTTTCCGATCTTGACGGGATGCTTTGATGAACTGCGCTTATTCCTGGAGCGACTAACTCTATGGTCAGCTGTCTTAGGGGATTTAGAAGTAACTGTTGGAGGAGCAGTAGAAACTTTTGGCAATAACGATCGTGGCGAAGAAGATACACTTGGAGGTTCAGTCAAATTCGCTGGAGAAGTCAAAGATGGAAATTCTATCTCAATGGAAAGCTGCGGACCTAAATAAAATCTTGTAAACATTCCAAGGAGGAGCTTTAGCAGTGAAGCAGAAATACATTTATACGTTTATTAAAAAGAAATGAATCCTCCCCCCGCCTCCCGAGTAGGATAAGGCAAGTCATCTATTTTTACCCCTTTATCTGCACTTTTTACCTCTCCTCAAGTTTTTTTGATCAATAAATTGATTTTCTCGTACGTAATATGTAAAAAATGTAAAAAAAAACTCGTATCTTCTTTCCTTTCTCATCATCTCCGAAAGTATGATATATCACATGCTATATGTTGCCATAGTTCTAAGGACCAAGTGACTTCCACCCCCGCAAATCCGATCCCACTGGAACAATTGGGCCTAAACTTCATAGTAATGTAGAACTTGCCTAGAGGAATCTGGATACTGGATTTGACCGCCTTTACGTACCTAAATAGCACACATATGTTGCCCTCTCTGAATCCCACCCCCGTAATTCCGACCCCCGTATACCAATCAAAACCAAACTAAATAGTGCAGATGGACATGCCCATAGTAAGATACATTCCGAATTTTAACCTTCTACATCAAAAAATGTAGAAATTATGAGGGGGACGGACTGACATTAAAAAAACTTATAGGTAGCCCCATACTCATTCTACTTACGTGGGTCAGTCAAATGAAAATCGGAAATATTTTTTTACAGCTCCTTTATTACAGACAGAGTTTGTACACTATTCTTCAATAGTCCCCATCTTTCCGATGCATTTCTGCCGCCGCGTCAGGAAGGCATGGATACCTCGGGAAAAAAAATCTTCATATAATGGAGAGCTTGCTTATAGGAATCTGCATACCGAATTTCACTCCTTTATATGCATAAATACACCTAGACCTTTTGGTCCCCTCTAATTTTCACCCCCAAAATTCCGACCTTAGTGGGCTAATCAAAGCCAAACTAAATGGTGAAGGTGCACATGCCCATAGTAAGCTACATTCCGAATTTCAAACTTCTACCTCAAAAAATGTAGAAATGATGAAGGGTGATTCAAATCGTGTGTAAAATAAAACCAATAAGTTTTTTCAGCTACTTAATAATAAGCTTATAAATTATGAGCACTTGAGCAATCGTGCGTCGACAAAGCGATTTCACGTGCGCGCGCCGATGTCAATAATACTTAAAAGATGAACAGAAAGTAACAATGTATTCTTTCTTGATAAATCGATTGTTATATGACATGCCAGTATCTTTGAATTCTTTGCACTCACTGTTTTAGCACGTGAATTCGACTTGAAGGGGTCCACGAAAAATTCTGAAAAGTTCATACGGCCGAGCTAAGAATTTGATAGTCATATTCTGAAAACAGCGGCCGGATAAATGTACAGACCAAGGGCGCATTCTTATAAGTAGCTTTTATGCTAAATCTCCTAATAAAGTTTTTATTGAGTAAACAAAAAACAAAAGTTTTAATATTATGATTTGCTTAAAAACCGAAGATGTAACACATTTAACGCAGTTGATTCTCAAACTCTATGAGTAACCAGCTGTTGCGGAATGTTCATTGAAATAACGAAAAGTTTTGCTTAGACAAATAATATTGGCAGTGGAAGGAAAGTTTGTCGGTCAACAAAGGATTTGCATTGTTACTGAATTCCTTAGTACACAGTTCAAAAAGTTCGTTAGTGTCGGCTGGACAGAAACTAAGCTGCAACTGGCACAACTAATGTCAAGATAAGGGAAAGACGTGGATGAATGCAAGAAAGTTTAATTTACAAGTCCCGGTAGGTAACACGTGACGTTTCAGGGTTCCTTGACGACGACAACTAGGTAGGTTTGTAAACTGGAAGTGCCGAGTAGCATAAGGGCCGAGGGCCGCATAGCATACCCGGGAATGACTGTTGAAAGTATGAAATGTCCGTCGCTAAGGCAGTACGTCATTAAGGTGATTTCTGAAGTCTTGCTTGTAGCAACGACAAAGAAGTGAGTTCTGAAGAACCACCTTGAGTTAAACGAAATTGCTGGGTACGTCTCGTACATGTAGCTCTATCGACTCACGCCGACAAAACGTAGCACTGGTGAACGGCGAGCAGGACGAAGTACGGTAAATGCGTAATTTCCTTTCACTCAACCCCTGTGAAGGCAGGTACAAGAAGGGATGGCAATAAGCCCCTCTTTTCGACGCTCCGTTGATATTCGCCACTTTTTACACACACTTTGGAGTCGCACTTATAAGGGCACCAGACGTAGAACACATAAGCAGCTACCACATATTACGCAATATACACTCGAGATAGTCGTAGCACAAAAGACAGCGTAAACATTACGCCTACTCAAACTGATGTACACACTCACTTTGATGGGGACACAATGCAACAAATCAATGAGATTACGGGCACCGATCTCAACATGTAACTAGCACTTTTTTTGCAAAATACTTTTTAAACTCAAATAAGCACTATATCACTCCTTCACTCACAATCGGGATGATGGTATCCACGAGGGGACACCTACACGGTATCTTGACACACGCACACTTATATGCGGCACCATTTCAGTAAGCAGGAAAACACCAAACACACTAACACTAGCAGGAAGAAATACTTGTTCCGTGACGCAGGAACGGAGAGGAATAACGCCTCGTCGTGCTCAGTTTCCTCGATGCTTTCTGCACTCGACTTGTCGTAGTCGACGCAGTTTCTTCTATAGCACAGAAGATGAGAATCAGGTAAGTTCAGATCCAGGAAGCTCCAAAAGAAAGATGGTGTGTCAAGCTTTTTTCCCAATATGGTTTAAAGGTTCTCTGAAGAGAAGAACGTGAGCTCCAAAAAAAAATATAAGTTCGTATATAATTTTTTTTTAAGTTTAATATCTCTTCTCCTTTAATTTAGATATGATTACGCTATCAGATGGCTGGGAATAAATCCGCCTAGGCCACTCAGTATATAGGCGCTGAGAGAACTTGGAAAAACTCCCACCACTGATAAGCTTTCTGTGAGTTCGATTACGTCGCACTCAAAAGTCTCTCGGAAGAAGTTCGCCGATGCGGATCTTACGACCGTGGAAAACACCGTAATGTTACGATAAACATTATCTTGAACTGCGGCGCTAATTACGACTAATTGTAAAGTCTTACTGTAGCTCGCTTGTAACCACAGCTGGCAATCCCGTCCGCTTTCTATCGACGGGCCTCCTTCACTTGCTCCGGTATCCGAGACGGGGGCGACAGGTAGCAATTCTTCGTTCTCCCGTTTCCAGGCGGGTGGAAGCTCGTAGTCGCTTTCTTCCAAAACTTGTTGAATTGCTTCAATCAGCGAACGTTGCCATGCCTCGTCGTCTATCCTCAGACGGTCTTGGAGTCCGTTTTCCCATGCGCTGCGTCGTAGGAGATTCGACTCGCACTCACCGGCCGCCGTCGTCGTCGTGTTTTCCTCAGGTACATATATCTCATCAATAATAACAATAATTTTCTTTAGAGCTTTTTTATAAATTTTCCTACAGCTAGTTTTTGCCCGCTCTTCTTTACCATTTATGTATTTAGGAGCGGATTATTTTAAATATGACTTAATCCTAAGTTTATTTACTTTAATTCTAGCAACAGTACATTTAGGTATATTAATTTTTTTTTGCTGCAACACGGACAGATGTATCAAAACCATTAGAAAACAATTTTTCCACCTTCTTCAAATTGTTCGGCGTTGCTTGGAACGCAGGACGACCAGGAAGCAATTTAAATTTCACTTTCCCTGAATCTTCATACCTCTGTAGAATATTGTAAATTGTTCGTTTTGATCTGCCCTCTTCCATAAAATGTTTAATATGTACCTTCTTTTCTTTTACAGCAATATTTTCATAGAAATGCACAACCCTTTTTGCACAATGCTCTGCTTCTTTTCTCGCCATTCTTATCGTCTGCTTTCTCAACCTTAGCGCGCATGCGCATATACATTTTAGGCCCTTATTAAGAATGGAGAAAAGTAACGACGCTCCACCAGCGCGCATTTCGAAACTACGTTCATTTAAACTTTGTGCCTCTACTTATGGGACATGCCTTAGTAATATTTTGTCCATATGTCCTTATATTATGGGGAATATTTATGGGGTCGTTAACCTTCTCCACCGTTGGGATAACTGGAGTAATAATTCCGCTAAGTGTCAACTCAATGTTCACGTTCGAATCTTTTGCCTGATTCGCATTGGCTGGGCGGATATTGGGAGCTCTCCGAAATTGAAATGTCCGTGGCTCGGCTCATAAGCCTTATTATCCTCAGCCTCTTGCGCTGAATGAATAACACCTAGCGCGGGCGAAATAATATCAGAAACGTTGGCTCTTACTTGGCAATCTGAAACAGGGGCTTATATGCCTGAGGTCATTCGCTTTTCCTCCGTCTGCTGAAGTCGTTCCTTCTGCTCGCCAGCAGTTCCGGCTTCTCCACACCGATTTCCTTGACGCCTTTCAATAGCGGCCGGCTGTTGACCTCCCGATTATTCTTTGCCGAATTGCGTTACGCTTGCATCCATATCGGTTGTCGGGTCCCTCGGCGAGATCTCCTTTCATTCCAACCTCTCTCATTCGTTTCTCTCGACCATCTTTCCTTTCCCTCTCTTCTAGAAATTTCTTTTTTTCTTTCAATTTCATTTTCCCTCTTTTCCGCCAATCGGAGCGCGAGTTGATCTCTCTCCTTCCGACCACTTCCATTCTCTTCCGCGGGGGCCGGCTTTTTCTTCACTCTATCTTGCTCGCTTCTCTCCTTCTCTTCTTTTGTCACCTCATTCGATCACTCTATTTTCTCACGAAAATGAGGTGACAATATGCTTTTTTAAGACAAATTTTTAGCTGTTGTCTTTAATCTTTTATTTCATTGTTGATTAAAAGAGAACGAATTATTTCTTTTATCTTTTATAACTTTCAATGCCGTATTGTTTTCTGACTTTAGGTTTTGGTTATATTTTTTGTTGAGTTTTTTAATGTCATTTTCGTCGTACTCATTGCTTTATTCTTTTCAATTTAATATTTCTCTTTTGTTTCTAAATTCTTTAAAATTACTACAAAATAAATAACTTACAATCTAAGCACATCGGCCTCGGTGGCCCAGTGGTTGCGTGATCGCCTCTGATGCCCGAGGACGACGAGGGTTTTTTCAGGGGGAAAATCCTGGGATCACACACTTCGTTCGGAAGGGAAGTTAAAGCCGTTGGTCCCGTTTAGTCGTTTGGCAGCTGCACGTTAAAGAACCCTTGCGAGGCAAAATTTGCGGCCCCTATAACGCCATCCTGACATGACCATAGCAGTTGAAAAAGGACGTTAATACCAAACAAACCAAACCAAACAATCTAAGCATCACAATTCTTCTGAATTGGGATATTCAATCAAAAGTTTTGCATTATTGCCACAAGGGCCGCTAACGTCTTTACAGCCTGATGCTTTATTGTTTTCTATCTTACAACTTATAATAATTTGTCTGATATTCACGTTTTTACTAAACAACGCCAATGAACTGCAGTTATTTTCTTTTATGATTTCTAATGTACATTATTTTAAGAGAAGACCAGGTAGAGTGCTGACTGCCTTTGGAAAGGGGTAGACTGAAGATTATTTTTTTGATAATATACGTTTGTTGGACATTATCATTATTTGTGTTTTGGCCGGTAGATTTGAAAGTATTATTTTGAAAATATATGTTTGCTTGGATATTACCAATGTCGGTTTTCAATATTGAAACTGGCTGTTGTTAACATTTCTTTGCAATTATGATAGACTACGGAATTGCTTTTGAATTATTGGTGGATTCACCATACCAGGAGTTATTTCCTGAGAATAAACTTCAATGGAAAACATGAGTTAAATTGTGTAAAATGTTCTTGGATAAATAATTATAATTATCAACTGGAGATGCTCTCCAAGCTTAGGTAATAATTTTTCGATTGAAAAATGAAAGGAAAAATTCTGCGAGCCGGATTCGAACCAGGAACCTCGATTATCATGGCCGACGCCTCTACCAATTGGGCTATCGCAGACACCACGGACAGCCAAGCTGTCTCAAGGTGTCTTAAAGACAACTAAGTTGTCACGGTTGAAAGCCCAATGGGAGACGGGAACCTGGCCCGCAGATCGAGAATTTCTCCACTCCAAACCATCAGAAAGTTGATGAACTCACAAGTAAATAATAATAATTGAACAATCAAATGACACCGGGACGCAGTTGCTTGACCACCGAGATCGCCAGATCTCACCCGATGGATTTTTTTTATGGGGAAGCATAAAATCAATGGTGTACTCCGAACCCGTAGATATCGAAGAAGAATTGGCGGCTCGTGTTGTCGCGGCAGCAGGTGACATCAGCGACCGTGCAAATCAACTGTTTCCACGCGTACATCAATCCATCATAAGGCGTTGCGAATTGTGCTATGAAGCAAATGGCGGTCATTTCGAACAATTACTGTAAAAGTCATACAGTAGATTGCTTGTGTTAATTGTTAAAAATAAAATAATCTAGGCCTACCAACGCACACTGCGTCCTGGTCATTTGATTGTTCAATGCAGTATTGTAAGTATACGGAGCTGCGCGGACCCCATGTTCATATGACAAAAAATACTTCTAAGGACCTCTTCTATCATCTCCCAAAAATCTGTACTCAATTAAAACACCCTGTATAGGCAACTAGCCAATTCCCAACACGTGACATAGTTCCTCGGCTGGGCATCCCCGAAGACAAACGTAGGGAAAGGTCATAATAAAGTGTTCGACCCTGTACTTGTGTGCACATAATGAGTAAGTAATTTTAAAATACTTATTTTATTCAAATGCTATAATATCTTTAGTGCCGCCCAAGCATATTGGAGAGGACTTTGACTTTTATGACAGTTTTTAATTGCTTTCTCTAAACTTTTATTTAAGTGTTGATTAAAAGGGAGACTGAAACATTGCTTTTCATCTTTTATGGCTTTCATTGTCGTACCGTTTTATAGCTATAGGCTTTGGTTTACTTTTGTAATTCAGTTTTTTAATGACATTTTTTGTACCCATTCATGTTAGCAAATTGCATAATTCTTTTTAATTTAATATTTCTATTTTGTTACTAAGTATCTTGAAATTACTACAAAATAAAGAGCATACATCAATCCAAACTATTGCCACCAGGGCCGCTATAGTCTTTACAGCGTGATGTTTTCTTGTTTTACATTCTCCAACTTTTAATAACTTTTCCGATATCCACGTGAACTTTTTTAACAAATTAATGAAAATGTATTTATTAAACACCGCAGATGAATCCACTTTTATTTTTTTATGATTTCTAATGTACGTTATTTTAAAGGAAGACCAGGTAGAGTGCTGACTGCGTCTGGAAAGGGGTAAGCCGAAGATCGCTATTTTAGTACGTGTTTTTTTGGTGATTCAAATTAATTGCCGTGGGTGTATCCTTTGTTTCTATTTGTAATAGATCATTGAATTCTTTCGGAGTTTTTGGGTTATTGGCTGGCTTATCCTACTGTCCGCACGCCACGAGAAGACCGCCGAGTTGTTTAATGTGCTCGTATGGTGTCGCAGTAATTGTAGATCAGTCTATAGTTATGAAGGAAGGCAAAGCTCTAAAATCAAGTAACGCAAAAATAAGTTCTGTCCGTGTTTCCAAACAAATGAAAGCGTTGGCATGGAGAGGTAGGCACCTGAGAAATATGAAAAGATTAAGAGAAAAAAATCGTACTACTGTTTACATCGATGAAGCAATTATCTACTCAAATTTGGCTGTTTGTCCCCCAACGGTGAATAGATTCGTCTGCAACGGCAGCGACACTATACGAGCACATTAAGCGTGAGCGTGCCGACAGTACAACGGGTTGTTTTCTGTTAAGATAACCTAAAAGAAAAATATAAAAAGAATTAAATTAGGCACGAGAGTGAGTCAAATGAAAATCGTAAAATTGTAGTTAAAAATCCAAATTTCGTCCCACATTGTTGTAATCCTGCAGATCCGTTAAAAATGATTTGTGGAAATATCCGGTAGATAGGAAATCTTCTTTATATATAAAAATTCAGGCTCACGGTGCGTCTGTATATGTTCTAAAAACTTTTGAACCACTTATCCGATTGAGCTAATATTTGCAACATATATTCCTTAGGTCCAGAGTAAGGTTTACATGTTCCTGAAGTAGGGGGGAAGGGGTAAAAATCATATATCTTGGTTTATGTTTGTTTGTTTACACAAGAGATGGCGAAAGAGTTTGTTTATCTTTTCCTTGAAACCGAAACTGGACTAACGAAAAAAACATCCGTTTTCCTCCGGATGTGTAGTATTGTTTGCACATTTCAAGGTGGGAAACGCAAGTTTTTTGCTGTCCTGCTTCTGCGCAGTTACTACAGTTTCAATTTCAATGGAAAGGTCTATACAAAAATTCAGGGTGCGTCTGTAAATGTTCTCAAAACTTTTGAACCACTTATCCTTTTGAGCTCATAATTGCATCAGATGTTCATTAGGTTCAGGGTAAGGTTTACATGTGCCAAGTGTCAGGTTGGCCCAAAGGGAAAGGGGTAAAAATAATATTTTGCTTGATCTGTCTGTCTGACATGAGCCTACGATATGCGCGGACCAACAATGGGCGAGGTCAGAAATGCTAACACCAAGTTGAGTTAGTGAAGAAAGCCATTGTTGCTTCGACAGTCTTCAATACGTTAACAAACGAGCAATAATCATTGCTTCACCAACCCAACTCGGTATTTGCATTTTTGACCTCGCCCAATGTATGTCATGTCCTACAATGCAGAGTAAACAATAGGGCATAAAAAATTACTTTGGCTATGGTCATGGATGAAGAAATACAGGATGGGAAACTCCATTGTTTAAAGCGTGATTTTTTTTTTCACTGGCGCTCTCTGGCCATTTGCGTGGGCATTACTCTCTGTCTAGCAGACAACTTTACTTTTCCTTACTGGCCTCGATGGCTCAGTGGTTGCGTGATCTCCTCTGATCAACACCTCCTAGACAGAAGGCCTGATAACGGAAACTTCAAACATGCCGCTTCGATCCCGGCCGAGGACGACGAGGATTTTTGCAAGGGGAAAATACTATTATATAAAAGAAAGAGCGAAAAATGTATACACTCACTCATTCATTCATTCATTCATTCATTCATTACGAAATCTCCAGAACTATGAAGCCTCCGTCTTGAAATTCGGCAGGTATATTTCTCTCGGCTTCTAGGTGATAGAGGGATAAAATCTAAGCAACATTTACTTCTTTCATTTTTTTCTCTGGGGCATTGTTTTTGATATAAAAAAGTTGAAATCCTACCTGCAGGAAACAGTTGTTTGGAATCTGTGGAGACACTTAAAGATATTGGTATACGAGACACCAGTGGGATCCGATGAATAGCTGGTAGCCGGAATCGCCATAGCTACCGACCAGATTCGCGAAAAACCAGGAACGTTTGAACTTTTTACGTCAGTCCATGCGGTGACGTTGTGAAGCCTGCATTCATGCCAGAGGGAGTGAATTAAAACATTTATTTTTGATGAAAATAGGAAAGAAAATTCCACAGCCTCGGTTTAAACCAGGAACCTTCTACTCACCGTGCAGGTGCGCCAACCAAATGCGCCACTGTGGACATGGAAGCATTAACGCTATTTACATGTCCTTAGTGCTGGTTGGAGCAGTATCCAGTTCATAGATTTTTATTTATTTTTTAAAAATTTTGTATTACGAAAAATTCTAAAAAAAAGCAATTCATTAGAAGCGTCATATACTATTTTATGTTTGTGCAAAATTTCCACACTTTTTCTTTAGTAACAAAAAAGTTATCGATTTTTGGTCCGATCTTTCCTACTGCGTATAATTGTTCTGCGTATTGGAACTTTTAAAGTTTTGAATCCAATTTTATCAATGAAGACAAAGAGATAGAGAGTGGGTCTTGAAGACATTCCTATTCTACTTTTTGAACGTCTTTAAGAATCTGAAATCATATTTCAGAAATTAAAAATTTTTAGTGCACAAGCAAAGTTTGGGGGCAGGAGTCTTATGGAGGCAGTCTGTGAGTATTTATTGATAAATATTGTATTTTTGAAATTCTGACTTCGGATTCTTAAACACATGAAAAATTAGAATAGACACACTCTCTATCTCTTTGACTTCATCGATAAAATTGGGTTCAAAACTTTAAAAGTTCTACACTTTCAGGGCCTCTATCTCCTAAACGGTTGGATCAATTGAAAAAACACCAAGAATAAAACATTTCTTGAAAACTGTGTACAATCTGAATATAATATTAAAGAACCTGGAAGAACAAAACCCCCAGAGTGAAAGCAACAAGAAGTGCATAATCTCTTCGAGCATAAAAATAGATACATGTATGAAGCATAACCCCCAAATTAAGCCTCAATTTTTTTATTAATTTTAATTAATAAATTATAGATTATTTTTATCAAATTATGCGAATAATATAAAATAAAATTTACTGAAGTATTTTTTCTTATTTTGCTGGGTTGATTGAAAAAAAAAATTTTTTTCCAAAGATTAATTTAGTAAATTAATTTATTGCATCTTGTACCTATTCAGAATGATTGAATAATTCCTGTAACAAAAACAATTAACTAGAATTTAAAAAATCTGTGAATCTATTATTGTAAAAGAATTTGTATCTATCTCTCTCTCTATGGGTGGCAGAAATGAATGATATGGATCAACAATATTTCACTAATTATTTACTTGACAATACAGAAAAATATTGGGGTTGACAATAAATAAAGGGGTCATAATTTTTCCACGAATTATAGCATTTAATTTTTTTATATTTGGATACCTAAACCTATGTTATAATGATTTCGTAGCGAGTAGATAAATTCAAATAAATAAGCAATTTGTTATTTCTAAACTGGAATGAACTAGCTAATCTTAGAAAAATTTTAAAAGGCCAGCTCCTCCATAAGGAAACCATTTCAGTAAAATTTCGGATAAATCTAGAAAAAATACAAAACTCATTAAGAAATGATAAAATTGAGATTACATATACCGGTTATGTCCTTTTTGTGCTTTTACACTGGGGATTTTGTATTATGGGGGTTTTATAACTGGGAGTTTTGTCATACCCTTGCTGGTTTCTGCATGAGAAAATTGCTCACACGCACACTTCTGAAATGACTTAACAGTTTCAATGATAATACAATACCGTTGCTATGTATCTTTTCCATTTGAATGTACAAAAATACAATTTTGTTTGTGTAATATTTTAAATTAAAAGAAATCGCGTATTGAATTATTTAATCTTTATAATCACCTTTACATGGCAATTGGAAGTCAAGATATTTTCTAAGATAAGACGCATCTTGGACGAAGCTCACATGCTACTCCAATTTTAGTTTTCTTGAATGATGTGAACAATTATTGTTGAACTTCTACCTTTGACTCCCTTTAATTCCCTGAAGATATGAAGCTCGTTACATGATATAAACCCAAATTTGCCTCCATTTTCTCTTTTAACGTTTTATGTGCGAAACTAACAACTTAAAGAGCAAAACCGAAACTGTGTTGTCATATTTCTGAAGCCCCCTCTAATCGAAAGTGTTGCAACACAACATGCACAGAAAAAGATACGTATTACGCTTTTTGAAGCAGATTGCAAGTCTCTCTATTGATCTTCTCTGGTACATTCACTCACCAAAATTCATGGCACACCTGCCTAATAACGTGTTGGGCCCTTTCTGGGCAAAGAGGTAAGGAGTACAGAGTAGTAGGTAAATACTTACCTGAGAAATATGTTAACATCCAGAATTTCCTTGGCAAAACAAAATAATGTATATATCAGAGAAAAATTAACTCTTGATATCACAAGAACTTTCAATTTTGGAAGAACAGGTAATGAAAGTGAAACATTTGATTCTTCGGTAAGCACACAGCAAAGCAGTAGCATAAGACTGGATAATGCAAAATCCCATACCAAATCCGTGCATGCATGAGGTTATGGGTTGTGAAGTCAGTATCAAAAAATAAATGGGAAAAGAATCAGATGAAAAACGCACAGAGCCCACAGATAAAATAAAAATTTTATAATTTGCTAATAAATATTTGTTGAATATAGGCTACCAAAAAGGTAATAGCATTAACATGACAGTGGAATACAAGGGAAATGAAATTAACTTCGTGCAGAGGCAAGAAGAGATATGCCGCTGCGAAGATGGAAATAATGGGAAAATAGACTAATGTAGGGGGGAAATCCACATACAGGGTGATTCAGTCAATTTCTGACCATTTCAGTACTATGATTTATTGACCCATTAATGTTTACAAACTTAGCATTTCAGTATGATATTTTAGGCAGTTCGGAGTTTTTATTCCCGTGGAAAAGTCTTGATGATATGCTCAATTTGGCCACCACGAACGTTTTGAACTGCTCGCAGCTGAATGGTGAAGTTGTTCATCCACAAGGGTGCATCCACAAGGGTGCAGCAGTCGACGATGCTTTGTCGCAGCTGGTCTAAGGTTCTTGGTGCTGTAGTGAACACACTGTCTTTAAGGAACCCCCAGAGATAAAAATCACATGGGTTTAGGTCAGGACTCGTAGGGGGTCAAACAAAGCCACCCCCGAATCGATCTGGAAACCTGTTTGAAATGACACGATTTCCGAATTTCTGATTGAGAAAGTCTAGCACTTCATTAGTGGTGTGAGGCCTAGCCCCATCCTGTTGAAACCATTGATGCCGAAGCGGTATACGCCTCCTTCGCAGCTCGGGGATGAAGAAGGTTTCCAACATGTAAAGGTAAGCCTGTGACGTTACGGTGCCCTCAAAAAAGAACGGACCAATGATGCCTCTTTTGGAAATCGCGCACCATAACCTTTCGTGGTTGAAGAGGTGACTTATGGATCCCATGAGGGTGCTGGGAACCCCAAAAACGAACGTTGTGTTTATTAACGTCACCTGACAGGTGTAAATCCTTTCTCAAATTCGCCACGTCGTTGTATACGACAGCCCTTCTTCAATGGATAAGCGGCGAACAGATTTTTTGGTAGGTGAATCGACCAATCTTGTGCGAACATTTTCGACAACTTCGGCCGTTCGAACACGAGCTTCGCTCCCGCCTTTTTTCTTGCCTTTAATACATCCAGTGGCACGAAATTGCTTGACAAAATCCATGATTCCTTGCCTGCCTGGTGCGTCTCGACACTTATACTCCTTCCGGAACTTTCTTTGCACGGTTACAGGTGATTTTGTCTCGAAATACCATTCGACAACCTTGCATTTCTGCTCTGTTGATAAAGCGGGCGCCATTTTTCAGCAATACGATTTTCATGCAGCGCCGTTGCAACAATACAAACTCTAACTATTTAGAAATTCGATATGGCGCTCATATTCTTTCAATTGTTTATCCCTAATGCACGTCATTCGAGTGAAATGGTCAGAAATTGACTGAATCACCCTGTACTTGTTGGAGAAATACTGCAAAATTATAAGCACTTGCAGAAAGACCGAAATCTCTCTTCGAATAGCAAATTGATGAAAAAAGAGAGGGAGGTTGTACACAAGCAGTACGGGAATACTAGGAAAAGGTGAATAGATGACAAGACACTAACACCGAATAAGCTAGACAGGACAATAATCCGCTAAGCTTGTTTATGAATGCAGAGGTTTGAAAAAAAAAGAGGAAAACAAGACAGAGCCTCGACAATGACACAATGACACCCGATGGTAGAATCTGAATTCTGCCAGCTTAAACACAGGCACATAGCTCATCGGAACGGCAGAATGTGCTCTAAACTCTCGGCGTTATTCTGCAACAAGGATTCATAACTAAAAATTTCCAATTAAATATGGTAAAATATTTATTGCAAAGATGTCATGCCCTATTTCACTAAATATGTTCTGTTGCCGTATGATAGGTCGCACAAATCAATTTATATTTTGCAAATTATACAGGTTGAACTAAAACAATGGAGACAAACTTCAGAGAGTGATTCCTCACAAGAAAAGTAACAAAACAAAAAAAAAAAAAAGTTCGCATCAACATATGTCCAGAAATGCAGAGTTTCCATGGAAATGGCCATAATTGTAAGCACGGCATGATAGACACATAACAATAAAGGCAGTTTATTTTCCTGTTGCAGAGTTACTTTTGAGTGATCGTCGTGCAGCGGAGGTACAATGGTCGGTTATTCGTATCACGAACAAGACGAGATGAGCTTCACATATGGAGAATGCAGCCTGCGGTGATATTGGGATACAGACTGGAACATTCGAATGAGCGCGGCAATCCATGATGCAACGTGTGAATTCTTGTACTGCATCCAAGAAGACTATTTCGAACATATTTTGTAACGTTGACACAATTACTGCCACAGTAATGTCATGTTTAGTACTAATTACTGTGGTTCAGCCAACACCTCCTATACTCTGTCCAACGAAAGAAAAACTGGGCGTGTCTAATTAAATTTCCGATTTAAATTGTTAGACATTGTTACTAAGTAAAATTAACAATCGCTAACAATTAAAATTGGAAATTTAATTAGACAGCCCAGTTTTTCTTTCGTTGGACAGTGTATAGAAAGAAAGCCTGCGCACTGAAACATCATACATTGTTACATAATCATAAGAAGTCATAATTTAGGGCTTTATTATTGGTAGAAATCAACACCAACTAAAGAGAAAGCCTGAGCGC